>BRZM01004417.1:0-99297 GCA_033238685.1 Lates japonicus
ACCCCAGTGCTTACTCTATCAACCCCCTACCAGCTGTACTTTGCCCCAGTGCACAAACAGACATACACACAAATAAAATATAAGCCAGGCGTGAAGATTTCAACTTAGATGTATGCCAAGGCGTATGTGGCATCACACGCAGCACATGCACATGCAAACAGGCACGCACACACACTTGAGTGTACATCCCTGAAGGGCACACATGTTAGGTACACACATATAGTCTGACACTTTTATTCACACGTGCATGCACTTGTGCATTCTATACACACATTAAAGCATGCATACATCTGTCTAAATCCCCATGAGGACCCCTCTGGGAAGACAGGAGACCTTTGGCCTCTGTGTGACACAGAAACCTTCCCAGGTGTCAGTCCTCATACACAGTTTCAGCTAATCAGAACATGCTTCCCTGAGGGGTGTAGTCACTGTAGCAGTCTGACTGGATGTTCAGTCAGCTGGCTGATTGTCTGGCTGGTCAGTTCACTGGTTCTGTTCTTGATACAGTGGATGATGCATAAACGTACATTCAACACATGAATTCCCTTTATAGTATAGGCTAAAATGTGCAAATGCTTGCGCAAACATGCCTCCACATGCACAGACTGCACATGTATGAATGTGCAAGCGTGTATATGCTCAATTTGACATTTATGGACTGATACATAGACGTGGACACACACACCGATGCACACAAAACCAACAGGAGGATCAGGCAGGAGGCAGTCTGATTGCTCATCAAGCAGCAAGCGAGAGCTGGCGAGAGGCATCAATACAACTGAAGCCCACTCTCCTGGGCCCACCTGTCGATTATAGTGGTAAAGACAAGCTGCCTGGTGCCTCAGTTCATTCCCAGCAGCCTCCACTGGGCCTGTAGACACCTGACAAATTCTGATGCCAAGAGGGAATAAGGGACCTTCCACTTCACACTGGCAGATACGCAGTGGTATACCTCTGCTGCATAAACCATTGAGATAAACAACTCTACAGAGAAATGGAGCGAGGATACAAATCTATCGCTCATGTGGTAGCGATTCAGTTTGTATGAGTACGAGATAGATTAGTTGTCCGCAGACATGTGTAAAATGAGATTTTCACAAAGCGTTACAACACATTTCATGGAGTTGGCAAGGACACAATAAATACAGAATAAAACATAATTCACAAAATACAAAGCCCATAAAGTGCCACAACTATTTACAGCGCAAAAATCCCAAATAAATCTCACAGTATTACAATTATAAATGTATTTATCACCATTTGGCCTCCAGAGTTGAATTATGTTTTCCGAATATTTGGCCAAAGGACAACAATCCCATTGCCCTCTGCTGCCTTATAATTAGATGAGATTAGAGCAGGATCAAGCTGTTTTCTCCCATTTAGACTCCCCAAGGGAGAGCAGGACTATAGGGGTGGGTGGTTTATACTGTCTAGCCGGGTAACCTTGGACATAGAACAGAAACATGCAGAAAAGATGATAATCTGCAAAGCACATTTGCACTTTGAGGTGAAAATTTTTGAAACACAAATATGAATACATTAATAACATATTATTCTGACGCATAGTGTTTTTTTTTTAAGTGGGGAATGATGAAAGAAGACGTCAGTTTCCTTACAAAAGTGGCCGCTATTACAAGCGGACGCTCTGGTTTAAAGTTTCAGCACCATGGACAGCTCTGATGTGGCAGGAGAAGCGCCCTGTTCGGCTTTTCCTCAAATACACAGAGAGGCTTAGGGTCATCTATTAGGTTTCCCTATGATCTTACCCTGCTGACTTCACGCTAATAAATCTCACCAACGCTAAGGCACAGGGCGCAGGATATTGATTTCTATGGAGGTCATTGCAACTGCAATTATTAATTGGGCAATATTCAAACTCGAAGCTATGCACATAATTGATTTAAACCTCACCTGATATCCAGGCTATTTCTAAAGCTGCCGATCTCACACAGAAGGAACTTTAATTTGTTGGGCTATTCAAAACTAAAAGAATCCAGAGACCGTGTTGGTGTAATAGGGAAACAAAGCCGTGCGCTTTGGAGTCTCCTGAAGAGATCCTCTCTGAATGTGTTATAGACCAAATGATGTTCATTCTATGTGCAATCACGGCCTCTCACTTCACTGCTCCCCTTTTCCTCTGCCTTTCAAAGTAGAGGTCGGTGACTCTTCCGAAGCTAGATGGCAGAAGAGCCCCACTGCAGCTGAGCTGCGCTTTGCGCCGTCATCATCCCATCTTTGCATTGCAAATTGCCCAGCCCCATCACTCCCAATAACGGCCCCGCTCGATCTCCCAAATGAAAATCAGAGTTATGGTGGGATTGCCTACCAGGCGAATTTCTTTCATCAGCTTTCGGGACGGGATGCTGCCTGCCTGAGTCTCACCTAACACCCCCACCTCCCCTCCCTCACCCCTCTCTCTTTTTTTTCTCTCCCTCACACACACATAAACCACATGCTGTCATTAACAGAGTTCATTTCTTTCCCAGGATTTACATTCTTCCCATAAAGACATGCCTCCTCCTCTCTTGCCACCCACACCTCACTGTTCCCACTTCATGATTTGTTACCCACACACATCAGCCACATCATACTCACACAGGACGCTCTCCCTCTCTACACCCCCTCCCCACCACCAACACCACCTTTTCTCTCTCACTCCGCTCTGGTTCAATTGCCGATCGATAAAGGCTGCATTCAAATTGTAGGTTAGACTCCTCTCCGTCCTCAGCCGCTTTGTAGGGGATTAAAAAAGAAAGATGTTGAACAGCAGATGCAAGAGCGCACCACCAGAGATCCTCACACTTGATGCCCCTCTCAGCAGAGATGGTTGAGCCCTCGTCCAGGTTGCTGTGGTCCTATCCTAAAATTCAGTCTTGCTCACTTCTCTCCTATCAGCTGACATAGCGCGGCGGGCGGCTCTGCCTGTCTCTGCTCTGAGAAGGGAAAGGGAATCTACTTCAACCCCACAGAGAGAAAACATAGACTAGAGGTTACATGTGTTAGTTGTGAACATGAAGGGGATTTACAGAGACGGATACTACGACGGATCTATTGAACTACGGGACGTTTTCAACAGGAGATGTGTTAAATGTGGCCGAGGGGACTTTGTTCAAACCAAAACGATGAGGATTAGGACGGGAATTGTTTTTTGGAATCTCATCTTTTCACTGATGTTCACTTGTGTGAAAGGTACGAGCCACTGCAGCAATGCTCTGTATTTTCTGATGCGCTTGGTGTACCCGTGTGTGTGTGTGTGTGTGTGAGAGCGTGCGTGCGTGCGTGCGACAAATCAAAAGCTTTAACGTTACAGACGTGAGCAAAATAGGCTACCACGGTTTACTGGATGGAGTTTTAAGGGACGCATTTCACCGGTTTAGCGCTCAATGCAGGCTTTGACTGAGACGCTCAATAGATATTCTTGCGGTAGCCTACG
The DNA here is from genome assembly GCA_033238685.1 of Lates japonicus. Lineage (NCBI taxonomy): Eukaryota > Metazoa > Chordata > Actinopteri > Centropomidae > Lates > Lates japonicus. The sequence continues at coordinate 3,434 of BRZM01004417.1, forward strand.
CTTCTTCTAATAGCCTACGTGAGCTGCTTTGCTTAGTAGGCTAACTAGTGAATTGTTGAGGCGCGAGTGCATGCACTGCAGATTTCCTATAGGATGTTGAGAGATTCTAATTTATTTAGGCTAAAGCCGTCCGCATTTTCTCTTTCTCTTGGTCGAGTTTGCAAGTATTTATGTGGGATCTGCGTCAGGCCAATTTCTCGCCAGAAATCTTACTGGTGCCATTTGGTGGGGGTGGGGGGTGGGGGGAGGTTGAGGCAATTAGTAGTGTGGAACCAATTTGTCGACTGGTGTTTATCGGACTTGCCAGTGCAGGCAGGTGTAAGGTGGGCTTGTTAGTATTCTAGTGGCTCTTTCTCAGTGTCTGTCCATTTGAATAGTCCCTGTAGCTGGAGAGGTAACCACTGATTCCATTATGTCTCTTTGATGCATCAGTTTAATTTATTTACATCAATGAAAATTTCTGTGAAATGCCACTTTTCTGGGACAGTTTTGTTTAGAAGATATAGCTGCAAAATTCCTAGACTTTGCACTGAACTGTCTCTGCTTTTCTTCCTCTTGTTCACAGCTTTAATTTGATTCATGCCATTTACACACTACAGCTTCAAATCAGCCAAAGCAATTGTTGCTCATTCACCACACTGCAATTACCATGTGCTCATCCATTGTCCACTGACATTTAAACAACATTTCCAGAAAGCAAATAAAAATCAATTTCTTGCTTCTTTTCAGTTTAAGTTACATGTTAGTTATAAATACTGAGTGTAAGTGCGCGTGTCTCTGTTTTTCTGTGTGTGTCTATGCGCACCATATATTTAATGTCACACTCACTGTGGGAAATTCTCATTTCCAACTAAAAGTGAGGCTAAAAGGAAAATCCAATACCAACCCTCAAAACGGTTTTCTTCTCAATGTGTTTGTGTGCGTGCACATGTGTGTGTGCATTCAGGGACCTTGTGCGTGAGAGTCCATGGCTGTTATATCTGTTCAGTGCATATATGTAGGCTGAGTATGGGCACTCACAGATATCAATTTACATGCAGATTGTTCACCCTGTGAGTAATTCTTCATCTCTGTCTAATGAGGTGGATGAAATGTGCAGCATACACAAAATGTAGCGCCCACCAAGAATAGGCTTGGTCAGTCGAGCAGAGTCGGGCTGGTGCTAAATTTCATCACCACCCACATTGTGGCAATGTCAAACCTCCAGCAGGAGGCCACTGCCAATCCTCCTAGTTCTATTGCCCAATGGGAGCCAGCCAGGGTGGGGAGGGAGGAAAAGAAGAAGAGAGGAGGAGGAGGCTGGCTCCTCCTCGAAAAAGTGAAAATAGTGACACGGAGCAAGGCGAGGGGAAGAACCATGGAACTCTGTTGTTCCTCTGCTCTGACAGATGACACAATGTTTGCAGAAGTAAAAATATCTACTAGTCTGGCCTATGACTCACCTCTCCTGCTAAAAATAATGATGCTATAAAAAGCCCCTATCTAGCAAAGTTTGTACAGCACTGTTAGCTAGAGTGCTTGCCTGTTGACTAGAAATTAGATTATTTTTGAGCCAAGACCTTTGGTAATGAGTGGGTGCACTTCTGGTTCTCTGTACAAGTCATCTCAGTTACCTGTTTGATCTGGCACTCTACACATATCATGAGTGGTGTCTAGTGAATGTCAGCAACTTAGTTTTGGAATTAATAAAACTGCAGGTGGTGAATAATAAATAATATTTTCTCTTTTGCGGCAGTCCTACCAAACAACTGAGGGACATCCCGCTGCAACTGTCACTAATCCTCAGGGAACTTATAAAACAGCTTGAAACAGACACAAATTTGGGAAAGCTAAATTGCAGGCACGTTTTTATTTTTTAAACAGAGCAAAAGACCTGGGTCAAATACAAATTAATTCCTTTACACTGGCAGTAGGCACTTTACTGTATCTTCTCTTAAGCCCGCATTGCATTTTTTCTTATGAGCAGTCACACCATCTGCTCGATTGGACAGATCAATCAAGTTCATGATTATGAAAGCGGTCCTGAAGCTGACAGCACCCCTTCTTATATAGCGCCTTGTGTAAGTGGTGGATCAAATCCACCAGATATGGATCCACTGGCACTGTTTCCTGGATCCTCCCTTTATATTATGTAAACAGATGAATGTTGTGGTACTTTGCAGATCATCATCTACACAAATATTAGATTCAATCTTTTTGGGACTTCTGTTTACCGAACAGACAGAAGAAAAGTAGGAAGGACATGATCGTCATGAGAAGTTGAAGGACACACACCACAGGAGAGGACGACACAAGGCACCGGCCTGTTCCCACCATTAGTCGTCTTATGACGGTGAATGATTGATCATAGTGAAAAGATTGTAGAAAATTGTCCATCTGTTGTGTCTCACTAATTCAGTTTATTATGATGCTGTATTTTCTGAATTTCCTTCTTTCCATATTTAGTTTTAAAAAGTTTCTTTTTAACTCCTACCAGACATTCTGCTAATTGCTGGTAATCCAGATTGAGTTCAGCTCAGACAGTAATCTGGCCACTGGGCCCTTGATGAGACTTTCTCTCAATGTGATTATGTAAACGGGCTGGAAAGGCTGCTGGGGCTAATCAGGATTACAATTTGTCTGTGTAATTGTACTATCTACAGGGAATGCAGGGCATTATCACTGCCCTCAGGTTGCCAGTCTCACAACCAAAGAGAAAGTGGCAGTGCAAGAAAACAGTGGACAGTCAGAAGAAGAATCACTTGGGGTCAACTAGATCGGAAAGAAAAATATACTATTTTTCAGGATACAGGAACTGGAACAGCAACAATTTTACTCCTAGTTTCTGATGCCTCTTTTTAGTGCTGACATCTCTGGATAGTCCTAGTGGTGTACCAAAAGTACTTCTCAGCTCACCCACTGGCCTCCGCCCAGTATTTAGGTCCCAGGCCCAGCTGTTAGATGGTGCTGGCAGATCGTTGCAAAGGTGGGATATGGTTGCTGGTTCTGATTAGTCAAGTTCTTCTCAGGTATCAGTTTAATAAGCGGTACTCTTGGGGAGAAGTTGGCAATATCTTGTCTTCAGGAAAATAGCTCACCGTTTATTTGAGATTAAAGTGACCGTTGAGGAGAAGCTTGGCTTCCAAGTCAAGGCTACAGATTCAAGGTGGATTGTCTGCACCTCAGGTTGCCATTTTGAAGGGTTAAACTCTGTGCTTTCTCTAGAAGGCATATTCACCGATAAAATACAGCCATTTTATTTGGCTTTATCCATACTGAGGTTAAAATCTAGAAAGTGAAAAAATTGCAACTGTGGATTTGGGATACCTAACACTAAAGAGGGATTTAAATGCAGTGGTAATTAACTTCGTAATCAGTAACTACACTGCATATAAAACCCATACATGTGTGTTCACTTAAGCACAATAGTGTCCATACATCTAGATATTTCTTCATCCTGATCCTTGACTATATTGTATTGTTCACTTTATAACTTGTAACCATGGCATGCCGCGTATCTTCTTGAGTCCTCCTCACAGTGCCCACTGCTGTTGTTGTTTGTGTCTGTGGCTATAGGCTGGATTTGATATGTGACAGGACAGCAGGCTGGGGTGAAGCATGGTCAGGAAACAAAGCAGGGGTGATGTGAGGTAGTGAAGAGTAGTCCTCTTGGTGGACGCGTTGCCATGATCCCATAGCATGTTTCAGCAGCAATTAAAATGATAGGTGAGGAAAGTTGTAGATGCCTGTTTAGACTCTCCAATTACATCACTGTGCAATCAGTGTTGAGGAGGCAGCACTAGGGGCTGCATATTCCATCTAGCTAGAAAATACAGACAGACGACCTATGCAAGTAGAACATATAATCTCAATTGCCAGTGAGGGCTCTCAGATCATCTGCTTATTGATTTCTTCATAAATGATACATTATAATTTAATAATTCCTAAATTTTCTATCATCCTGTAAGGAATAGTGAAAATCTTGATCTCTCATATGGGGTTACGAGAGTGTTTTTTCAGGCAAAATTCAGGCCTCTGCTGTGCATGCTGAAAAAGTCATTGATTGGCTAATCATCTGATTTTAGGTTTTCCATGCTGTGTATATTGGCTCTTTGTTGCTGGCATGTGGAGCTAATATTCAGCATCTATTCATTCATCCTTGTCCATTCTCAGTCAAAGCCAGGTCTAATTCTGATCATGAGAGCATCACCAAGGACATGCTATGTCACTGATACAAAGAAACAATGCCCTGAAGCTCCGGCCAATGTCATAAACTGCAGCACTGGCACCTTTAGACCTGTGCTTTCAATAACCTGTGGCATCTAAATGCAATGACAGAGGCAGAGTAAGAACTAATATATAGAAAAAGAAGACAAACAGGAAAACACACCACATTATGACTGTGACTTTCATCTTTCAAACAAAAGCGACAAATATTCACTGGTTTAAGCCTCTCAAAGTGAAGATTTGAAGCCTTCTTTGTTATACATGGTAAACTGAGTGTTATTTTGTATTGTTGTATAGACAATAATTATTATTTTGATTGATCAAGAAATGAATCAGTAAATTGGAGTGTTACAGAAATATGTTACATATATGTTGTTTTATTAGTATAATTGTTCATGACAATTATAATGATAATTACTATAACTACTTTAGTTTATATGCCTGATTTAAGACCAGGTTATAAATATTTAGAGAGGGAAATAAGTAATAATTTAAAAAAATCTTATTTGCAATTTTATTTTTATTATATTTCCTTATACTCTCTGCAGGTTAGCGCTGACACAGTGAGTGTTCGTACATCTGCAGGTGCAACGATGTTAAATGGGAAACACAAAAACAGTGCATATACAAAACACACAAGGTCTCAAAGACATTTTCCTTAAAACTCATTGCCTCCATGTGGTGCAGTGTTAAAATTGCATTAGTTGACCCTTTTCTTTCTGGAGGGCCACAGGTTAACATGTAGAATTGCTCCTAACAATTTCTGGAAATCTACAGCCTGCTACATGTCAGTGACGGTTTGTAAGTTTGTGATTGAGTTTCAGTGAGTTGCATGGCGCTTAGCATCTAACAAAAAAAAAAACAAACAAAAAAAAACACATCTCCACTATGTGAACGGGCTGTAAACTGGAGAGAATATTTGGAAAGTGAAAAACAGTATTGTTTCAGCCTCAATGTTTGTCTTCAGATAGAAAAGACAGATTCTCATTCTGTGCTCTTTCCCTTTTCCCTTTTTGAAATGAAATTATTGATATTTGTTTGGAAGATTGGAGGCTAGAGAGACAGGCGTCCTATTAGATGTGTTGTTGGCTCACAGTTTGGTGTTGTACAGCAGCTCTCGCCCAGTGGTGGCCTGGCATCAGGTGCAATATGGCTCAGTAGCGCCGGTATTGGTATCTGTCGCAAATACTGTATCTGCTGAGAGTAGCTGGAAGCACCAACAGCGTGCGACGTTAAGGAAACACTTATTATACTTAGCCACGCAGTTACGCAACTGCTGTTCCTTGTGCAATGGTGTGTGTTGGGGTGCGTATTTGTTACTGCCAGCTGTGTTTCAGTGTGGCTGTGTATTTGATTTTAATATTTTCACCTCAGTGGTTGTGATTTAAAACCACCAAATGGAATATTTCAGAGCCCTTTCCAGTGCAATGACACACTCATGAGGTACTAGTCATTTCTCTAGAAAACCTCTTTTCTGTCTGCTGTGGAACCCATTCCCTTTCATCAACCATGCAGACAAGCATAGTGAGGGGCTGCGATTATGCACATTCTATCGGTATAGTTATTGTTCGCACAGCCATCACAGATAAATCCTTCTCTTTGGGACATCAATTTAAGATTTCTGTCTACTAAGGTTGCTGTGAGCCTAGCAGTCATCATTGTTGTATTCCTGCTTGTGCTGATGAAAATTATTTTCACTTCCCCCACATTTTATATCTGTAGCTCAGAGTGCAGCTTCTCATAGATCTGAGAGAAAAGTGCTTGGATTTCTAAAAACAAAATTACCACTAAATAACTCCTCGTGCTGCAGCATTTCTGATATGATATGGTGCAGACCCTGATTCATGATCAAATAGACAGACAAATGCCAAAAGGCATTTTCCTCTTCTTTAATGCATTCCTCTGATCAATGGAGACGCCAATCTATAATTTTAATTTCCTTTTTCCTATTATTTTACTATTTTGTGAAAGTTTCAGTTTATGAATCCATTATTAACACAGTATATGAAATTATTTCCCAGGCTACTCATTATCTCCTGAAAACCAGACTTTAGGAAATCAATACTTAGCAACACGGGTGTCTATGTGTAGCTTTTATTACTGTTTCTCTTCATGGTGTTTTGTAAGGTTGTGAATGCAAAGAGACAGAACTTTGCAGCAAATGAAGCCTACCAGGATGTTTGTTGTCCTTTGTTTTTTGCCTGGTAAGGCTCTATCTTTCCACTGGGTGCGCAGTGCACTAACCAGGCTGATGGATATCTCTGCCATTGGCTGACTCACCTCGAGGTCAGGTGCAAATCATTGCAGGTTTTTGTATTTCAGCTTTGATTGCTAGGATTGGTGTTGTTGCCTCCTCCTTGTTTTATGATAGGCCATCATCATGAACAATGATGAAATGCCAGCGGAGGAAGAGGGTGTCCTTGACTAAGCATATACTACAGTCAGTCGTGAAATTAATTATCAAGCAGAGAGGGAAAATGTCCATGCAAAAATAAGTCAAAGGAGCTTGAAAGCACATAGCTCAGTAGGCTTGTGGATATTGGGCTTAAGTTTGTTGAAGAAAGATACTCTGATGTATATGAAGGGTGAGGCAAATATATGCATAGATCGACTAGTGGTGCAAGTATTGTTTAAGGCAAGGCTCAACCTGCTGTGAATATTTTGCACTTTAAAAGAATGTGCATAAGTCATTCAGTTTTGCAAATTTGTCGCCGTTGATACACTGACCTTTACATCCAATCACTATTAATGACAAATAGCTTTATATAGAAGTATCTATATATTCTTTTTAAATTCTTTTTTCTCATACAGCATATTTGAGCCAATGATATTATAGTTATTGCAGCCCTAAGTCAACTTTCAAGACTTTGATGCTCAGATCTCAGCTCAACTCTCTATTTAACACACTAAATTCAACTACAGCTGTATTTGGTATACTGATAGAAAAGCACTGGTTAAAGTCATAAAAAATGTCCCAAGTAAAGCTAAATCACAGTATTAATAATACATAATAACATACTAACAAGATTTATGTCACTGTAGAGAGAAAGCAATGAGAAAAGCTCATATTTGTGAAGAGAAGAACTGTGATTGGCCTTAGAAATATCTCAAGTGAATGGTACATTCACACACTGTCATAATAACATGTACTTGGGTATTTTTAGTGATACATCCAGAGTGCAGCAATAGCTCAGTTAGTGAAAATCGTTTGCCATTAGTCATGTGGTTGCTCAATCCCAGGCTCTTCCCACTTGTCCTTAAAATTAACAAACTCCGTTAACACCAGATTACTGCGTGTGTGTGTGCTGGGGAGGCTCTCTGCCAAATATTATCATGTAATGACAGACATTGTCATTAACATCCTTTCTTCAGCTCTGCCAACTTTCATTGCTAGCATCCTTTTTCTGACTCACTGACTTTCCAAAGTGTATAGTTCCTTTATAGTTCCAACAGACTTGAGGCAAAATTCCTAAAGATCCCTGCAGCTGACAACCTCACTGTTCTGTTGCCATCATCATGTACACATCAAATGAAGTTCAGACATGTTACTGATGAAATACCCCAGACCAGCACTCTCTTGTATGTAATGCATAAATGCTGTTGCTTCAGATGGTCCTGTTCAGTAAAGTAACTGATATGCGATCCAAAGTGTTTTGAAATCTTTGATTCACAACCTAAATTCTGCATGTGCAATGCTGCTCTACTGATGCATAAGTTTATACTGACTAGTGCCAAGGGGCGCTACAACATTTCTTTAGTTGCCAGGACTTAAATACCATTAATCGGGAACAAAACTTTAATTTCAATATCACATTGGATGCTCTAAGCCACAGGATTTTGTTAGATTAGATCAAATTTATCGTCTCATTTGAAAAATTACTTTGAGCGTGCCAGGCTGCCACGAAACTAGGGACAATAGACAGTCAACAAAAGACAAATGCAGCACAATAGACAGCAGATAAACTCAACAGACTTTAAGGACTATATATTAAATGAATAAAATAATTTTTCTTAAACTGTGTGGTGCAGTATGTCATCAAATTCAACAGTTTCACACTGCAAGGAAAAAATTTTTGTCAGCAGTTAATTCTGCCCTACCCAGAAACACAAACACCTGACAGGTCACACTGTGAAGGTTTATTTTCCAAAGCATGTTTAATGGTGGTCTGTTCAAAAACAGTGGTTGGGATGTGTTCTCATACCCATTAACAATGACATCCATTACCTGATGGTGTTTGTCACTCCTGTAATAATAATTTGAATAGCGGTAAATGACTCCTCCCTTTCCTGCATAAATCATTTCTCTTTATGGCTTCTTCGTCCTGCATTAATGTTGGAGGACAACTTATTGGCTGTTTTTCTTGTTTGGGGGCACCTTTTCCTTCATACACCACTCATATACTGGAAGATCAAAATGTTGTCTCATTTTCCATACACAAGTAAACCTCAAATAACCAATTGGCCTGCAACAAATTTGTTTGAGCCTTGAAAATAATGGACCCTCTATGATGCATAATGTATTTTTTACAAAATCAATCTTATTTTTCATTACGCACAAGGGTACCAACACAGTGGTTCATTAACTGGATCATTCTGCCCAAAATCTGTATTCACTGGGAAAGGATCAGTCACATTCAGTAGTCTTGTCTTACATTTGCATTGAGTGAGGCTCTACAGACCAACAACATATAAATGCATGCTCCCATGCGCAGATACAATTCAGACGGCAAAGACAAAACACCTTCAGAAGCTCATCAGGCCAAGCCAAGTGCCATTTTTCTTCTTTAAAGCTAAAACAAACAATCAGCTATCAGCATCAAGGTGTGGTGCAGTGAAAATGCAAGTTTGACATATCCAAAAGGCCGAGAATCGTCTGTGTTGAGGAACAGCTGGGACCATTCTTGGGCTGTCTGTCAGCCAGCCTGGCTGCCTGCTGAAACCCCTCTTTTCTTTCAGGCGTATGCGTTATGATGCTGATTCATAGTTCTGAACTGCATTTTCCCTACTGTGCAATCACAGCATGTTGTTAATTGGTTTCTCATCACAATTTATGGCGGTGTTTGCAGCATGGGCGTTAACATGGGGTTGGAGGAAGCCGGAATCGTTTACAATTGAGTAGTGATAGAAATTCGAACGGGCCAATAAGCAGTGACAGTGGAATTCAAGAAGACATACTGTAGGTCTAAGTGGGTAAATGGATTTAATGCATGTCCTGTCTCCTGTGCAAGGAAGCATGTTGCCATCGCATTTTCCTTTGAAGAAACAAGATGAATGTTTACAATATTCTTTTATAGATACGGCTTTTATGGAGATGACGGTGTAACATATTACAAGCTTGTATGATTCACAGTACTGGATAGAGTTCTAATTCATAATAGATAGCTTATAGAAAAAGAAGACAAGAGGGCAATAGATAGTGGGGGTGGGGGATTGTTGGGAAAATGAGAGGTGAGTTGCAGGCAGGAAGAGGCGATGAAGAAACATTCTGGGAACAATCGGCTGAAGGGCAGTGAATGAAATAGGTGGTGGGGCGGAGAGAGGTGGGAAAAAGAAGAGGCTGAGGAGATACAACAAGGGAAAAAAATGCAGATGGCGTGAGAGAGTTGCAGGATAATGAAGATGAAAGAATGCATAGATCTGAGGAAGGAGAAAAAGGAGAAGAGCAGAAGCGAGGGAAATAGATATCTTGGCAATGAGCTCTGTTCTGTCATCCTCAGGACATCAGAACAATCAGCCACACAAACACGCTAAGCAGTTCACACAGACTGCATTACTGTAGACGTTCGCAACATTAGTCATCTAATGCTTGACAAACACAAAATATTTCTTGGACTAATAAAAAGCTCTGTGGATGCTGCTCTTGCTGTAGTTACTGTATAAATTCTTGGTGAAACAAAAAAAGCTGCAAGAAAAGCATTAATACTTAACTTTTGTCGCTGAAGATTTTGTGGGTCTAACTGAGAGTTTGTAGGCTTTCCTTTGCTGTGTTGATATCCTCAACCAGGCTTGCCTCAGGATTATATTATCCCTACAATGATTAGCCGCAGTTACACAGCAACAAGATTCAATGCGGTAAACTTACCACAACTAAAATCTAGTTTTGCCTCACTTGCACTTGTGGCAATGTGGCAATTAAAACTGCATGTCTCTAGTTTCATATATTTTTTATGGCTGTTTTTCAACAGTTTCATGCTAAAAGACATCCAATCAAGAAAAGTGCTAGCAGCCAATCACTCTATTGTAAAATTCAAAGTGTGTTGTCAGGAGCTAAAAGTTAGTTGAAAAATATGGTCAAAATTGATGCAGCAGGCTGAGATCTCCTCACTTTTATTCCTGTGAGTTCCAAAACACTGGATCTGTTTCCACTGTGCATTATGAAGATAGCCTGGCAACATAATCTGAATTACTTTTCAAACTTTCTAACCATCGTAGAGGACACAATGTAACTTATTATACAACTTGTTTTAGTAGAAGTATCCTCGTGACAATCAACTGAACCTAATGTATAAAATAATTGGGTGCCCTTAAAACAACAAAAGCAAATGTTTGCACACCCCCTTTAAATAGTCTTATGTGTCTTGAACTCAGATCAATACTGAGCGTTAACAGAATGCTGTGGAGCATTAGATTATCTGTAATGTCTTGGTTTATCACTGTTGTGGTACAGCTGCATCATCCTGTGGAGATGGCCAGGTAAAAATTAATTTTAGCAAAAATGTTTTTCATAATTATGTTCATAAAATGGTGAAGGTGACTCCAAGATGAATAACAGACTGAAACCAAACATCAGTATTCAAGCAGTGTAGCGTTATGCATCTTCTGATCCTACTGCTGTGACTAAAGTGAATTAAATCTAAGCTGTAACTACAACAGCACCACAACTGCGGGTGGGCTCACTGTCAGTAATGGTAAGTCTTCCCTCAGAAATTTTGTTCAAAGGCCATTTTAAATGGTAAGAGTGGGTATGGACTATTCTGTCTTCACATGCCTCTCATTAAGCTCTTACTTTTCATTTTAAATATCTCACATGCCCAGTCTTTTCATTGCTTTTAGTTTAAACAAATTGTAGCAAGTAGTAAAAATTTGTTGGTGGCAACTGAAAAAAAATGAAGGGGATGTAAAACAGATATCAACAAGTGGGATAATTTCATGTCATAAATTCAAGAATATATGACAACTTGAGGTAAATGATCAGTATAGATGAAACATGTAATAATATCCTATGTACAGACCATGAAAGCAATATCCACAAAGAAGAAAAAAAATCCACACATTTGCCCTCTATGCCTAACTGTTGAATCCTTGAAGGGCTGTCCTGGTAATTATGATATTCCAAGAGAACTTGAAAGCAACAATGCACCCGTGTCATAGGTTGGATCATATTGACCCTGTGGTAGCGCATCAATGCTGGTGCCATGATTACCCTGTTTGCTCCAATGTTGGCGGAAATATTGTGACTTGAACCACAACAAACGGTGGGAATTTTCTCCATAGCATTTAGGCAGCTCATCCTTGAACACAACATCAAAACCTGCATGGGCATACTGTATCTATAACTGTATCTATAAGAGGGTCAGGCCCACTTGATCACTGAATCTTGAAGTGAACTGGTCTAGGCAGGGGGGCACATCAGTTATCTGATAATGGGTGGAGATATACCATAAAGTCCAGGAACTCTGGGTCAGGACTCCTGTGAGGATAATATCCTGGAAGAGGGTTGCAAAGATGTAAGGTGTGGAAAAATACAGTGGATAATCGTATTGGTGATAATAGAGTTGTTTTGTGGAATACAAACTGCTAGGTTTTCTCCAAAAAATAATGAAATGGAAACAGCTTGACAGAGGAAATTAATTGGTAGTTTGTCTCACAGTTTAACATTTTGACTATTCGCTCACATCAATTTATAAGAAAGTACATATTGGGAAAAATTACTGCTGTCTGTCTAGTTAGAATACATTTAGATTGCATAGCTGCCAAGTGATCCGTGTGTTTTACTTTTTCCCATACTACTGTGCATGTGTATGGCCAACACTATAAAACATCATTTTACCTACAGAGTGAAAAGCTAATTACACTAAAGGAGTAAATTGTGAGGGTAAACCATGCATCTTAATTAAGTTTGCATTTCATTAGACAATATTCAAGATGGCCTCAAATAAAATAACACTCTGTACTGCACTGTGTGCAGGAATATGTTCATACATTGTGTGTAGTCAATAATCATTTACTGTGGTTGACAATGGTGTAAGGCAATACACCATCCACCGTCAGGACACTGGCCTTAGTGGCACTACTTTATATGATATAGATGTTACAGACACAATCTTCACAACCTTGTCCAAGTTATACATTGTGTGACTAGAGTCTTCTGACTTAATGTGTGCAAAGCATTGTAGGATATGTGGAGCTATTACTACAAACCTTATATTCCTTTTGGTCTCGAGTATCTCTTATACTCATTCTGACTTTTGGTTTGAACAATTTTAAACAGTTGCTTTTAAAAAAAGACCAGAGTTATAACTGTAATCACAAGGGTTGAGTGGTTCAACATTATTTCGAGCTTGTGCACAAAAATGGGGTGTCTGGTAACAGGTTAACCCTAATAATATATCAAAATTGATTTCCAACAAGCCAATTATTACCAAGGTGCAAAGATATATCTTGTGTGGGCTGTGAAACAGAATGTTAGAGCATGGCTATATTGGCAGACTTGCTTGTTGCTTGTCTCTGGGTCTCTGACCCTCTGGAAGGAGTGGGAGAGTAATGATGCATCACAAATGCTTTGTACTAGTATAACACTAAGTCCTCAATTATGCATTTCTTTTCCATTATTACAGCAAGCTGTTGCAGCTATTCTTTTTCTTAATTTGAGGGAATTGAAAACATAGTGAAACACAAAACTTCACTCAGCTGGTTGCCAGATTTCTCTACGCTTGTTCAGCTTAGAACAATGTGGATTTTCAAACAATTTGTTCTCAGTTGAAATATTGCACCTGAACTTAACACGGTGAATGCAGTTGTTACAATAAAGTGTTACTTGGAGACCAGCATCTGTACAGGCCTATTTAAAATGTTTCAAGCCATTCAGGTTGTTATTGCTCTTGGATGCTTACACCAGAGCAAATTAAGCATTTCCTGTAAGGAGCTCTACAATTTACTCCTTTTATCTGTGTGTTGAGAGCAGTTTGCCTTTTGCCTCTACCTTCGTTATTCACAGTCACTCCCTCGCATTTGATCTTGACTTGGTGTTTGTTTTCTTCGTTCCAGGTTTCATCACACTTGCGGAGGCACTTTAAAGGGAGAATGGGACGATAGAAAGCCAGGTTCCATATGGATATCCAAATGGAAGCGAACATACCTGGGTGATTGTTGCTGAGGAGGAACAGGATTCATATAGTTTTCAATCTTTAGCTGTGGAGGAGGAATATGACTTTTTATCTTTGTATGATGGGCATCCACACCCGCGGTAACTTCAGGACAAGGTAAAGGGCTGAAACCGTGCACCTTGAAGGCTGTGTTTGAAGGCTGGCAGGCAGGATGGGAAGATGTGGCGGAAAACCTTCAGTCACTTCTGGCCCGGAAAGTTCATCTTTAATGTACACATGACAAAGACCTTATTCTTGTCAGGAGGTGTCAGAGCAAGTTAGTTGTGTGTCAGGATTGGGTGTCTTCCCTTTCCTGACATGGTTTTGTGCAGGGTGAGCTACCCTTACAAAACTGGATAGTTCTCATTAGAGTTGTCATGTAAAAAGCTAATTTTGTGCTTTGATTTCGAACTTGAACAGTGATTCTCTGAACAGTCTTATGTTTTCCAGCAGTAAAAGAAAAAGAGTCAGAAAAACCCAAAACATTTTTTCTCATGAAACAGACATAAAATAGTTGTGTGCTGACATACCAAAGCAAAAGAAACCCATCAGTCACAAGCTCTATGCAAGATCCTTTAGCATTTATTTCTGAATGAGCATGCTGTGTGGCTTCAGCGATGCATGGGTCAGCTCAGTAACCACCAGTCTTTATTCAAAATGCTTCACTGTAGGAGACAAGTGAAAAAAAAAAAAACAAAACAGGAAAATCAAAAAGAAAAGATCTCACATTGTTTTACTTTAGTGCCTGAACAGCCAAACAACTGTTTACCCAAGTTACTTCATGCATTCTCAAAGCCTGACATTCAAGTGCTGGATTCACAAGGTTTCCTGTGTTTCTTTTTTATTTCATATCTAGGTATCCTCCTGCCGTCTCTAACAGAATTCTTTGCTCAACCTGTGATTTTGACAATGCAAATCCACATTATGCAGCTGAACAATTCAAAGAGAGCGACTTTGAAAGAACACTCTTGCTGAGATGACAGTCATGATTTTACTGGAGGCATGTAACATAAGATATTGTAAGGATGGACATAAGATGCTGCTCTAATAGGTACATAGAGACTAAAATATTGAAAGTTCAGATTTCACTTGAAGACATTTTCCCAGGGTACACATATCTTGGCGTTATTTTTTGTGGAATGTCGCTATTCAAGGATTTTGATTAATCACCAACATGAAAAATCCAATCAAACCCTCAAACCTTGCAAATTGTGCCATATATATATATATATATATATATATATATATATATATATATATAAAACGATGTAATAATAATGGCAATTCAGAGAGAATGTGAACTCAGCATTCTAGGCAGTTCTGTTCCTTCTTTTAAATGAAACCTGCTTAAAAGATCATTTCGTGTTTGGTTCAAAGGGAAACCACAAAGGTTTCATATTTTACTTGTCAAACCAATTGCTCCAAATAAACCCTCTTTATAGATAAGTGTGCTGTGTATTATAAGAAGATTATCTCTAGTCTGAGCTGATGGAAGAGTGAGGATACGGCCATCAACTTTTAAACCTGTCAACTTTTTAAAAAAAAAAAAAAAAATGAAGCCTGCTTAAAAATGAAACCTGCTTAAAAGAATCGTTTAAAAAAAAAAAAAAGATCTGTGTCTGATTATCCACTTGTATTCCACAAGCATGTTCATCAGAGGTGAAAGTAAGGGCCAACATTTCTTGTTGTTAAACATTCAATAGACAATACCAAAGTGATTTTCCCTGGCCCATTTGGCTCAACTTCAGTGGAAGTGGACTAGGTCACATGCTAATAAAATGGAGGATGTATGGCAAGAGTGGCAATGAAGGAGAATAATTCAGAGCTGAATCATTGTTGATACTTCAACCAACTGAATCCTTAGGATATAGGGTATGTTTTCATAATGGTGTTTTCAAGGTAGAGCTTATGAAAGGTTTATCACCACACAGGTTGACCCACATTGATCTCATGTTTGCAACTCTTGTAACAAATGTGGTTAAAAAGTCTAAAAATATTCTTTAGTCTATGAACAATTGGTATTGGCTAAACTGATGTATTTATAAACAGGATATTTTAATATCCATCTGAAGTTTATATCCAGTGAAATTGCATAGCAAATAGTTATAAGCAACCATTGTACCTGCTGAAGTTACCTCATATACGAGATAAACGTTTTTGGTTGTTCAATGTAACAAGCGTTGTCACAACGCCAAATTTTTACTCCCATGCCAATAGTAACTTTAAATCCGTTTAATGACACTATCAAATTGTACAAGAATTTGGTAAATCAACGAATCCTCCGTGAAAGAATACTTATACAGTAGGTGTTCCTCAATCTAATTTATTGATTAGTATCGATAAAACAGATTCTTGATAGTAAGAAATGGTGTTGGTGGAAGATGATTTCTCCATAAAGAAAAACTTATTACTTTTTAGTCCCACTCATTACAAAAAGTGAATTCGTTCCCATTATTCCTTGAATGCAGCACCAGTCTCCTCAAACACCCTAACTCTGATTAGCGGAACCCTGACAGCTGCGCTAAAGCCGAGAATGTAGATTAAACTTCAGCGGAACTTGTATCAGTAACGAAAAATGGCCTCTTGCCTGCATGTCTTTGGACGGTGGGGAGGCAGATGCCGGAGAGAGAACCAACGCAGGCACAGGAGAACTAATTAGCTAATTTGTTCCACAGAACCGTGAGCTAGGAAAAGTTTGCTAGGTCTGGCTAATAGCTAGTAGAGAAATGTAGAAACTGAATGCAAAGTCGTCGAACAAGAACATCAAAGTAACAAAGACATCATTACCTCTCCATCTGCTACTTAAAGGTAAATTTGCTTTATGTCAGTAAATGAAATTTCAATTCACTCCAAATTTGCTCAATGCTTTGTTGTATAGAAAAAAAAGAAATTAAGGCTAGTATTTTGATATTTTGCACACTGGCTAATCAAGTCAAGTCGCTGACACCTAAATGGAACAGAGCCTTGATTAATGTTATTAGAGTGCACCTGTTCATTATCTCTGTTGCTGATCTCTGTCACTCCACATCACTGGAATTTTGGTCTAGTTACCAACAGCTCAAGTGTGCAAACAAATTTTTTCAAACTTTCTTGTTAATTGTATGGGGGTGACATAAACAGCTTACAGTATACTACAATTCAAGTACATATAAGTTATGAATGATGACGTATTGACACCTGGTATTTAAATTATTTAAAGCCCAGAGTGTATTGTTAGTATATTTATTTTAAGTAAGCTGTCTCTTCAATTCTTATGAATAAATGACCAGTCAATGTTCAGTTGGTTGCAGGCCCACTGACAGCTGTACTGTAGATGAAAGTAATTGCCTTGCACTGGTGTGTCAGTTTTGGGAGAAATAGACAGGTATGGTTAGGTAGCTGTGTTATTAGTTTGTCTATCTGGGCTTATGTTGGATTAAGGTTATGAGTTGACGTGCTCCTTGATCCTCTGTTATTTCTCCAGTTAATGCTTTCTTGTCTTCTCACCAACTATTATCCAAAATTAATTATCCCAAAAGAGGATGTAATTTACTATTTTCTGTGCAAGAGGTGGAGTTGACTGCTCTTCTTCACAATAAAACAAAAGACTCTGATGTAAGGTGTTTGCTTTATTGGCAATCAAATTATTTTTTAGGACATACAAATAAACAATATTTATTTTACTTCTTCATGGCTTCAAATATGAATTAATGTTTCTCCATCTTGTCCATGCAGTGAATTACTATTTCCTCTCAATTGCCCTTAACTGAACCTTAAGTCTGCGGTTACAGTATTGGGTTTTGCATTTTATTTCTATACATTTTTAAGTAAATGTCTCTGTCTTTGAGTTCCTGGTCCTGGTTTGTGTCTTTTGTTTTTTGGGCTAATTGTTTCAACTGAATAACTTAATTTGAGTTTCATTTTCATTTGTGACACTTCAGGGTTTCTTGACTCGTGTGCTGATTGTGTGGTTGCATATGGATAGAGGAAGGTAGGAGGTTAGAACAAGTTTTGTGGATTTTAACTAGTTTAAACAGGTTGGTGCTGAATTAGAAATATGTGAATGTCTGTGTTAGTATTTGGCAATTTATTCTTGCTTACGGTATTATTGATTCAGACATGTTTTGACAAGAAGCTGTCTGTTGCCTTCCATAGGTGTGTTGTAGTGAAGAGTCAGGTTTTGTATCATTGACCCATATCTTTTATATAATCTAGTAGTGACAGACATTTCTTAAACTGCAGTAGGCATTTTGCAAGCTATACATCTAACCAGTTGACTTTACAAAACTGATCCACTGCCAAAGTATTTGCAGAGGCATCTGCAGCTGAAAGAAGCACACACCAATATATTCACATCTATATCGAAGCATCAAATAACGTCACCCCAAGCACTTGCCACATTGGAGGTACAACATTAATCTAGACAGATGAAAGAATAACTTAAGATCAGGGAGAATGTTTGAAATAATTTTACATATTCTCACTAAATAATTTTTAAATGTATCACATTAGAGCAGGTGATGCTTAAAATCCATATCACAGCATGAATGGTATTTCTCAATATGCTACAATATGTAAAAGTAAGCAAAGTCACACATAGTATAAAGAATCAAGCAGGTGTTCAGTGCAATGAACCACTGTTACAATAATTATCTCAGACTAAACATGTACATTTTCATTTTGGATAACATACTTATTTAAGAGTCAGGCCATGGGTATGATCATATCATAACAATAAATTGGCCTGATCATTATAGATAATATGTGTAATTGTGATAGATGATAGACTTTGGATGGTATATGACAGCTAATATCAGGCTGATTAATGTCTATATATAAAGTAGAGGTCACAGCCCTACTGGCTGATGTAATAAACGTGGTTTGTTGATATTCAGTAACAACTATTAACCTGGTTTTACGTTCATCCCAGCTATTGCTGGTGACTGTATCATAAAGCCAAATGGGTTGTCTTCCAAAGCTTTTACTGTGGAAAACAAATACTGAAATTGTTAATTTTCACGTGCTGCTCATTATGTCCTGTGACTTGTTTAGCTGCATCTTGGCACTGCTTTGTTGCCATAATGCGGGTAGTTGAGTGATGATTGAGTTGGGCAGAAAACACCTAACGGCTAAAATTGAATAATAATAAATGCATTGGGAAAAAGGCAAAAACAAACAAAAAAACAAAACAAAAACAAACAAACAAACAAACAAACAAAAAAAAATATATATGATAATGTATTTTCAGTTCAGTGTGAACTTGCACTTTACAGTAACTAGGCGTTTGTTTACAGAGATGTTGGTTCAAGCATATGTGACACATGGAGGCTGCAGAGTTATGCGTTGAAATAAGCAGCAAAGCTTATGTCAGGGAGGTGGCAGTGCAGAGTTGATGTTTGATGAGAATGTATGATTATTGTGTGCAGGTACTTATCTACCAATGTTTTATACTCGAACTGAAAATGTGTATGTAAATGTTCTTCCTCAGAACCGCCATAAGTATACAGTGAAATTGTTATACCAAGTCACTCTAGAATTGAAACACAATTGAATGTACATTTATTTTGTGCTTTGAGTGTGAGTGAGTTATAGACACCAGTGATCTGTAACAGATATGAACTGCATTTGCAGAATAAGATTCAAATGTCTTTGTTTGTTATCCAGCTCTTCAGTTTTTTGTCCTCTCAATTACTAAATATAGATATAAATGTGTATATATATATGTGTGTGTGTGTGTGTATGTATAATTTGCTAGTATACATTTATTATTTTAGGGTTTAAATTATACTTACCATTAAAATAATGTGTAGGTGTTTTATTAAAGTCATTGCTGATTAAGTTGTATGAAATATAGGGTTAACATTTTAACAAAACCAGAGGTGATATTTTACTTGACTTTGTAAATTCATGGAACTAATCCTGCCATTCAGAGACAAGGAGGAAAAGCACAACTTATTCTTTTCTGAGACAAAAGGCAAATGGCTCAAATTTGAAATCTAAATAACAACGTTGGTCTTTGTGTGTTAGTCACACTTTTATTTTTTCCGTTGGTTTTATTTCCTCCCAATGTGGGACTGTAACGTGTGGTACCCGAAAATGATAATTCCATGACAGTCTTTGCTGTGCCTCTAGGGCCCAAAATGTACGCTAATTAGGCATACTGCTCTTATTCAGTTAATTCTCCAAAACTAAAATCACTTGAAGAAGGGGAAAAGTGTTCTCTTGTAGTATTTTCTTATCCCTTGTTTAACTTTGTCAATAAATATACCTTTAAACTTTCACCCTCTTCTTTAGCATCTTGCTCTGAAAGATGTTCATTTCCATATAGCAACACCGTCGTTGTTTAATTTTTAGCTTTTCCTCATTTTCCTTCCTTCCCTGAATGTATGTTGATGTGTTACTTACAGCTGATAATAACCGCTGTGGGCAACCTTTCTCTCCTTTTCTTCCCCTTACAGGGTAATTATAAATAGAAACCAGTAAGTTAAAGGGCCTTTAATTTATTAATGTTATTAGTAATTAAGGCGAAATTCAGAAGGGAACATGACAAAAGCGACAATGAATTTTACAACATGAAAAAGAATTGACATCCCGTGATGGACCTGATTAGTGTGTCTCCTATTGATCTATGTATTCTCTTTTGCTCTGAAGTTTTTCCTCTATCCCTCTCTTGGCACTGCACTTATATTACGTTCAATCCCGTGGCTGAGGCAGAGTGGTTGAAGTCACTCATTATTAATGCTACGAAGAGTGGTAGAGACGGAGAGAGATTGGGATAATAAGCCTTTTATTTCATAGTTGATCTGCACAAATAATGACCTCATTATGGAATCTTTTGCTGCTGTCATTACACAATTAACGACAAACCTATACTGAATACTATGTTGACAAAGGCTTAGTTTTTGGTTTGTTACTTGGCCACAGAATTGTTTTTTTTTCTTGCTGTGGCTTGTGGACGTGATCCCTCTGTGATGGTCCTCAGCTAAACATTGAACTAAACACAATGACCATGCATCTGAGGGATTCTAGGACTTTAAAGACAGTGTGAAAAAAAGGGGTCTTTCTAGGTTATTTTAAGTGACAGTCAATTTGAAACTTGACTCCAGTAGATATGAGCCTGCTAGTGTCATTACTAATATTTAATATTTCAATATATTTTCCTTTTTGTACTCCCCATATTATAATTCCAAGCGGAAGCCACAGCTGTTGCTGTGCGGACACTAATCATAATGGATCTAAATATCACCTCAACAGTCGTGGTTCAATTTATTTATATAACACCAAATCACAACAGAAGTTATCTCAAGGCACTTTTCTTGTATAGAGCAGGTCTAAGCTGTGCTCTTTATCAGATTTACAGACCCAGCAGTTCAACCATGAAGTAACCACTAGGTGACAGTGGCAAGAAAAACTTCCTTTTAGAGGCAGAAACCTTAGACAGAACCAGACTCAGGGTGGTGAGTCATCTGCCTCGACCGAGTTAAAAAATAGTAAGGGAGACCATGGCATACGCCTTCCCATTAAAGATGGTATCAATGAGAATTAATAAATTATAACTGTTAGAGTAAAAACTTGGTTTAGTCTTTATGCTCTCTCTCTGGAGATTAAGGCTGAACAATACATACAAAAAAATTCAGATTATTTTGACAGATACTGCAATAGCAATGCAAGTCACGGTTTGATTTTGAATTTAATTTTCACTGAAGAAAATATGAAAATGATACTAAATGTAACAACAGTGCTTTTGAAGTTGAAACCTTAGTGCATGAAACAAACGAAGAAACAACTTAAAAACTTTACAGTTAAATTAATAGATACATGTGCATTGAAATACACTAAAGAGACATTAAATGTATTTAGTAAATTATTAGTCTTATTACTGCCAGTTCTTGTTTTATTTCTGTTTCCAATTAACAAAACCATTTCTTATCCCTTTATGTTAAATATTCATACAGATTTTTGTCATATAGCAGCTGGTAGAAATCTGGTGATTCCTACTTAACTCCAGTTTTCCAATTTCGGTCTTCTGCATGAGGGTCTTATACTTGATATATAGTTCACAACTCAACTCAAACAATTTTCTGCTTTTTTTTTTTCTCTTTATTCTCAAAATTATCAATCTTTTGTTTTTGTCCCTTTCTGAGGATGTTCAGTATTCTTTCTGGATTTGGCCCACCTTTTTCCAAAAAAAGTTGTAATGTTTCAAGCAGCCTGAAATATGTCTTGAAAGGTCATATGATGATATGCTATGATGCTAGACTTGCACTAATAACAGAATCTGTTTACAAATCTTAACGCTGTCATATTGAATGTCAAATTTAGAAACATACATGTACACAACTTCATTTCCATCTGGGCTTGAAATCTGGATGACAAGACCAACTTGATCCATTTCAAGTTAAAACATCAACAAAACTCTTTATAGATGACCAGTTAGAGGCTCATGTACATAGTATACTTTTAGGCCCTAATGGGACAAAATCTTGTTTACCTGTGATTTCTCTTAAGTCACAATTAGTAATCAGCAAATCCAAGTCAGTATAATTCAGTTGTAGTTTAATTTGGAATTAAACTGTAAGTCAATTATCTTCAATGTAGTTTTCCTTTGCATCAAAGACTGTAAATTTAATGTAAATTTGTTTTGTGTGAGTGCTAAGATTGTGGATTTCCAGGTGCAAGCTGATCTACCAGTTGTGTATTCTTTTGTATTTGAGGTATCTTTGCTGCCCTGTATGTCATAGGCTGTATGTCTATACTATGTATGGAATAGCATTTTCTTCTATTACTATTATTATTATTATTTAGAGCTGACATTAATACAGACAAAGGCAGAATTAGCCTGAATTTACCTTACATATTTTAACACCTCTGAATCCATTTACAGGTATCCACACAGACTTTTAGGTGGTAGAATGTAATTCTGTGCCTCTTGACCCACCTGTGTGTTTCATATATTCAACTTCTCTCTTGTTATGTCCTGTGATAAAATCCTGGAGCCTGAACAGTACTAGTCATGGAATAAGTACTGCCACTAGTATCAAGTGTTTAGGTCTACATTGTCTATTCTTACACAGAGTGAATACAGTGCAGATGAATTTGCAATGGTGCAGAAATATTATGCTGCTGGCTAGCATCCGTGAATACTGAAAAGTAGTTTGTTTTGTTGCAGTGTAGTGAGCAGGAGTGGCTATAGCAGAAAAGGTGCAGATTGTCGTGGTGAGAGGGTGAGGATATAAGCAAACCATACAGGATACGGATTGCATGCATGGAAATAGAATTATGAAATCCATTATCTGTATTTGATAAAAATCACTTTCAAATAACAAGAAAGTAGCACATGGTTTTTTGTGAGAAATAAAAGTGATATTAATGGTTATGCAGAGCTTTTTTATTTATGTGCTCCAGCCTTTGTCACCTCAACCTGGAAGACTAAATCGAATCTAGGTTTAGTCTGTCTTCTCCTCTTCATCCAAAAAATACCAGGACACCATACAGATAGCATAAAAGTAAGAAGTACAGGGTTAATTACCATTTTGGCAGCACCAGGCTGATTATAGTTTTGAGAGTTAAAATGATAGTTCATGTTTGTCAGTTTTGTTTTCCATCTGACACCTGCCTATTTTCATCTGGGCAACTTACAAATGCATGCTACTGTGAAAATGACATTTGTGATACTGTGTGCAAAACTAAAGCTGGTAGCACTAGTCGGATGAAGGATTTTAACCTCGACCATTCCCAGACTTCCTTCATATCATATTTCCCTTTGCAGTTAAAGAATTCATTTATTTCATTCTTCACTCTTATTAGACGAGAGAAAGACCAAGATTGAGTTAATTGATAAGATGATTTGACCTTTATTAGTGCAGTTAAAACAAAATGTCGAAAGTGTCTGGGACTGCTTTAATGAGTTAGGAATGTCAGTGCAAAATAAGTCTATTAATCATCCCTGCTGTTTTTCTGTGTTTCAAAAGAGGCAGAGGCAGGAACACCATTATTCACCTTAGTAGCAGGCCTTATTTTATATTTCACAACAATAAACTGAAACAGTGGTTCACTTTAATTGTTGTGTACTTGGTAAGATCAGTCACAACACTTGGAAGTCTCTTCCCTTCTGTTTTTTCTTTTTCTTCTTTCACAGAAACACAAAGAGGTGCTGTAACAGGAGAGGTGGGCAGGGACAAAGAAAAGAGATACAAGAAGAGGCAAAGTGACACGAACAGTGAACCAGCAAGACAGGAAAAGTAACAGTGAATGAAACAGCGTCATGTAACAGAAACAAAAATGAGAGAGCTAGTGTGACAAGAAAGAGCTAGTACGACACAGGGGAAAGACAGATGGAGAGTAGGGGGAGCAGTGAGTCAGACAAATAGAGGTACATCATTCCTGTCTCTCTCTCCTCTTTCTCTATGGCACGCCGCTACCGTGACACACTAATCAGATGGCGAGATATTGTGACAGCTACCTTCAGGGCTGATGTGGTGTGTTCAGGTGGAAGGAAAGGCTGCATCTGTCCAGGCAATCATTGGCACTTGGTTCCCAGGCACGCACGTGGTAACTTTGATCCTTTGAGGGGGTGGGCGCACGCAGCTGCTCAGACGCAGATGTCTCAGACCCATGAGCATTTTGGTTGACCTAGTCAAGTCTAATACAGATGCAGAACCGTGGTTTCTCTCAGCTCACTTTCCTTAAATTTTAATTTCTATTTGTGAAACTGCACAAAGTTTGATTCAGTATGATTTTTTTTTTTTGTTAATGGGCTTTGATCAAATTTATAAGGTTCCATCTCCCTCATGCTGAAGGAAGTCATAATTACTGCATACTCTGCCACTGTGAGACTTCACAAATGTTGGTTTGTTTGAACAAGCTTTGATGAAATCCATCAAAGCATTTCATCTAAATAATTTTATTCTGACTTTTGTGACCTCTGATTCGCCCAGCTTCCATCACCATCACAGGTCAAAATAATTGCTCTAAATGAATTAATCCAATACTGCCATACCCTGTAAGACCATTCCTTTTCATCCCCAACATACAGTAGCTATATCATACGTTTCCATGCATTCCATTTGTCATCTTATTTTGCTTAATGTAATCTTATTCATTAGATATAGTAGTGCTGGCCCTTTTCTTCTGTGAAAATTATCTAATGCCTTTAAAAAGTTAAATATAACCCAGGTTTGTAGATATTCTTGGTTTAAAAATTGGCTTTCTTGTCAACTCACACCATATTCCACTAAACCAATGGCTTTTGCAGTGAGCTGGAATAAGCTGTAAATTAAATGCAAATGTTTGATTAAAAGTGTGGTTTTTCTGTAGTGTAGTTGCCAACAATTTATGACAAATTATTTAGTGTCACATCCTTACTAAGCTTTTATTTCTTCTTGTTTATATTCATCTTGACTGTGAACCCTAAACTGCTTTATTTCCTACTTTCTCAAGTTAAAAAGAAATTAAAGTTCCTAGTGAGTCGGCCTACTCCAAAAGTCAGATTAAGGGCATAATCTGGTATGTCTTTTTTTGTAGAATCTCAGTGGAAGTGTGGTTGTAGACTTGTATCCCAATATGAGTCACAAAGCTCCTTCTGTCTGAGAGAAGACAGCAAGCCCCATAATTGTTTATTTCTTAATGACATTTCCAACCTTCACCTGATGCTCCTGTTGCCAAGCAACAGGCAGTGAATACCAGATGAAACGAGATCTCTGTCTGCTTTTGTTGAGACATACTTAAGGTCAAGAATGTCTTTGGTTGTAAACCAAAGCAAAACACAACAAGATATTTCGAGATTCTGTGTGAAAATCTCAAATGATTGTTTTAAAAATTATTTAACATTAACATAAAATAGCATGTTAAGCATGTCTTGCCAAGTGCTAAACATGCCATAAAATGTACAAATTAATTGAGAGTGATTGTTTACAAGTTTTGTTTTAGGTTTTAGTTATTCCTACCTGTCACAATAACACGACTCAGGACATGACCTGTCTGAGAAATAGGAGTATAGAATTTTACCAACTCTTCAGGACTGCCACCTCTAATCTTTCTCACTAAGTGGCCTTAGAAAAGATGTCTTCCCTCATACACTAACCACTGACATCCTTATTTTCTTGCTGTTTAGGTACCCTTGATGACAACAGTGCAATCTAAGAAAAAAATTCAGAAGTCTGGAGGTGGTTTTAGGAGACTTAAAGGAAATATCAGGCTGTAGCTCATTATGCCCAATTCTTCACATTATCCTGTATGTTGTGTCTCACATAACAGTGACTTTTCTCTCTCATCTCATCCCATCTCTTTATCACATGTTGCCTTAAACGGCACTTCTCTTTTGCTGTAAGCTCTGTCTTCATAGTTGGTGCTGCAACACGAGTGAAAAAAAATTTGCTCCTTTTTGTTCATGGACAAACTAAGTCAGCGCCATTTATCCCACTTCTTCATTGACTATTTACGGGTCAAGGCCTTTTTAATGTCACTTTCTTAACTTTCATGCATTCATCCTGGTGGTGCCATTGACCTCTAATGAGCATGTGCTCTACAGTTACTGATTGTTTCTGTTCTTTTCTGTTCTGCTCAATAATGATTTGTTTCCCATGGATTCACAGAAGAACTACTGTGGTCACTCACATGTCTTTTCAGTGAAAACAAAAGCATAGATGAAATTGAATAGACTGATTTGTTAGCGTGTGGCATTTTCATGAACTTGGACCCAGGAGCTATATTTATGTTTCTAATAATCAACTAAATGTGTGAGAGAATTCCTAAATATTTTACTTGTTCACGTACTAGATACTGTATCTTGGTTTTATAATTCCTCTTTCTTTAGGTTTTAATACAACAGTTTGGCACTGACCTATTATCTTCTGTGTCTCATTCTGTTTCTCCTCTGGCTATGCACTTATCAGGGTTGTCATTACCTTTTAATATTTAGATTGTGGCCAGTTTGGATATTGCCTAACCAAATGTCTGACTGGTCAGAAACATTAATAGAAATAAAACAGTAAAAATTGATAAAAATAGTTTCAGTGTGCTACCTCTCTCCCCCTGTTTTGCGTTTTTTTGTTCAAGCATCCAGCAAAGACTTATTCGTGATGCTCAAGCTTGCCCTCATTTTGGAATTAACCGATGGCAGCATGCAAATTCAGTACAGTAACTCTTGTGTCGCAAACTTCTAACAGGAATCACATTTCTTGTTCTGTTTTTCATAAATGTTCAAATTGCATCATGGCAATTGACTTTTAGCTGTATCCTTGGCATTCTGTGCTGTACCTGCAACAGAGGGTAATTATTTACTGCCGAGGCCAGGACGCAGCACAGTTCAATTTTGCTGTAATTGGAAACTCTATTGAGCTGTAATACAGCACCCTCTTCTTTGCTGTCACAGAGAATTTCTGTTTTCTCACATTTGGCCTACTACAGACATTATTCACCTGGCTTATTGTCAAATAGAGGTTCAGTCCTAAACAGTCCCAAAACTAGCAATGGAAAAATAACAAGAGAAAATTAAATGGCAATAGAAGAGGAGACATTTTGTTTCATGCTAACTTCTGTTCATGCTACACTGTGTGGCTTACAGCAATAAGGTGGAGTAGAACATCAGCAACTGCCGTGAGGAATGGTCAATAACACATCTTGTTCACAGTAAGTGAGAGTAAATGGATTTGGATCTGCACCTAATTTGAAATGCAGTAATGACAGTCTCTGTTACAATGCAGCTGCCAGCCCTCAAACACTATCAACAATAGAAGGTTCTCGCTTGGGTTTAGTTATATAGTATACAGTATATTGTTAATTGGAAGCAAATTGCATCATAATTCTCAGAGCAATTCTGTTTTATTAGACACAAAATGCTACATCGCTGAAACTCACTGGTGGTGTGAGGTTTGGGAGTCTTTCAACAGTATTCTTTTGTGATAGCAACATTGGTGTACACCTTTTGCATTGTTGCGTTTGATGCACACTTCTCAACAGGAATTTATAATTTACAGTCCAGCCACTTCACCTGGTGGCCTATCTAGTTAAATACAAAAATGACAGATGTTTAGCGACCTGGGTAGTGTTTTGATTTCTGCGTCCACATCCTTTCAGCAGTGTTGTCTATTGGAAATCATTACAGTCTGGGAAAAAATCCTAAATATCACAACGAGACAATGACCTCTACTGCTGAAGGTTCGTACTCTTGAACTTGGTGGTTTAGTATGAAAGCTGAAAAAAGGCAAATGTTTTTCCACTATTTTTACAATTTGTAACAGGGTCTCATTAGTTCAGGAAAACATTTGTCTTACATTTAATAATGTAGCTACAAAAAAAAAATTGTATTTGGATATGAATGGGGATGATATCATTTTAATCATATATGTTAGTATTGAGTTCTCTTCTCTTTTCTACAGGTTAACTTAGGATTTACCATCCTCACGCCTGTTACCAGTTCTGGTTCCATTTTTCCTGAAGGCTTACCAGTGACTTTATGATAGCTCATGGATTTAAGGTGGCTTATGAGGTAAAGGAAGCATTATTTCTGCTCTTTGTCTTTAACAGTCATTAGAAATGGCCATTTTTGAAATCTGAAAAGAAATGTAGATTTAATTGAGACTGATCGGATGGCTCTTCATAAACTAGGTCTTCATTTAGAAGAAAAATCCATCAACTTGGAGAAGTAGACACCAATTATTGTAAGAGAGGGCTGTGTGATCACTTACTCCTATATTTCCATGGGATTTCACTGTTGAGTTAATAAGAGCATTAGGTACCTCAATTAAGCAAATTAATCTCATATTTTTCCAAATCAACATCCCTTCCCCAAAGTCCTGAACCTTTTCTGCGACTCCAGGGTGCATCTGAAATTACGCAGCAGATGGTGAGTGGAATTAGTTGAACTAATGGATGTACTGAGTTATCATGTTGAAGCAGAGCTGGGTGCAGCAAGGGAGCTGTCTAAATATGAACTATCTTCTGTGGCCATCTCGCTCCACCTCTACCCTTTCCTCTCTGCCTCTTGGTGCTTGAGCTCCATGGCTAATCCATCACTAGTTCTTTTTCTCTGTTCCTCATTTATGATAGTTTTGTGTTTTGTGTCTTAAGCTTTCCTTTCCTTTCCTCCTCATTTATCATCCTCCTGCTTTCCTTTACACTCCTATCCATTTGCTGCTTGTCTGCACCTCTCTTCCTCTCTTCTCCTAATATCCTTAGGTTATTTCTTTACTGCTGTTCCTTACTATACTGCACCAACAGGCTGACCCCATCCTATAAGCTTGCTCCTCCTCCCTTCAATGATGTCCTTTCCCTCCTTTTACTCCCCCCTCATCTCCCCACCTGCTCCAGACCTGGCCAGTCAGGACTCTCCCCTCTCCATCTGCACATTTTGTGCTCTTTCTCCCACTGTCTCTTGCTCGTTTCTCTCCTCACTCTCTCTCTCTCCCAGTCTCTAGTGGGTGGCTTGGATTTAGATGAACCTTGTTCTGCCTCCATCTTTTGCCTGTAATCTTCAACAAATTTCATGCTGATTTGGATGTTAGCCATGTTTGTTACACATGGTGCTCAGATATTTTCCATTACTCAGTACTGAAAGTAATAAAGCATGATGGAGGATGTTTCCAATAAAGACAATAGGTGATATTATATCCAATTTTGGTTATTTTGTAGCCGTAGTCATGCTGTTGTGTCACTTTTAATATTTTGGAGATGGTTGAATTAAGGATTGTAGCCAAAGCTGTGTGGTATCGTTATACACCTAGACTACTCTGAGCTTAGTCTTATGACTTACATTTATTATTAGGCGTTACAACACAGCACAAATATCTCAACAACTACGATGGTGCAATTAATTTAAAACCATGTATACAACATATTGTTGCATACTGTATAGAATGTTTGCGCATGAAATATGAATAGAAAACGCAATGAGGGTTGTGAAATGATGGTGCAACAGTAAGTATGATGGTGCAAAAACGTCAATGAGAAAGTTACCCAGTATCGTTGTCATTATCGTCATCTAAATTGAAACAATGCCGATAATAAATTTCCATTGTTTTTAGTCAGAGACCCTTATGACTGCTACATAAACATATTCAGTGTACTTATTCATTATGGATTAATTTGCAATCTGTTGTAACTTGGTGCCACCGCTATCTTTCTTCCTTATTTATGCGCTGGTATGAGATTTAGCTACATCTTAGATATGAATATGTGTATGTGCTACTCATTCTTATGACTGAAAATGTGTGATGTACATAGACTCTCTCAGATAGTGAATCATGACTGCAATTAAGTGGATTTGAATCTGTGCATATGAAGGACACAGTGAAGGACACAGCCAGATGGAATCCTAATTTCTTGACGACCTGTCAATCTTTTGTCAGAAGTGTTGGAGATTAAATCCAGCTCCAACTTTCCTGTGAATTTATTACTAGTTAATTCCTGATTTCCTATACCTTTCACCCTCAACAACCATAGCAGCAGGGAGAATGGCCTAAAAGGGTCGAGGTGCATTTGCTTATTATGGGACAAAGATATGGGGTTTTTCACAACACTTACAGCCAAGCGATGGCAGCTAGTGCTTGGCTTTCAAAGGTTGAGATGAGGCTGCAGCCTGGAAATCATTTTATGTACGAGATGAGGAGTAATGCTATCCTGCTTGCCCTTTATTTGAAGGTTGTGTATTTACAGTAGCTCATGCCGTGCCTATCTAAAATCTGCCTCGATGCCATTTCAACCTGCCCTTTCTTTGGAAAGTCTTTGAAGACAATGACCCATGAACACATTTGTCTTTTCTCCCCAAATCACTTCATTTGTCCCTCTGTGTAATGCAGTTGTCCACTGAGGTGAAATACTTGTATGTGTGTGCGTGCATGCATGAGCATGTGTTTACACCAAATGCTGTAGCTGTGATCCAGCATAGGTTAGGTCATGTTACCCGTCTGCATAGAAATCAGCTCAGCAGCCAGTCAAGCAGCCAGCTGGAAGTGAACAGGCGGTCACACAGCAGCTCCTATGGGAGAAAGTGTGTTGCTTGTGCTCACAAACACTGCCATTCCGTCAAACTTCCATCTTCTTCGGGGCTACAGAGTCATTAGATATACAGGCGGGAAATAAATAAGCTCAGCCCCAGAGAAATCTCACACCCAAACTGCCTCATTTACTAGTTGAGATAACTCACTAGTTACTGCTGTAGATGAGGATAATGCAAGACAGTCTCGCTCTCACTGTCTGAATGCAACTGTGAGTAAAATTTAAAATGATGAGAAACTCTGTGGTTTCTCTTTTTCTGTAGTGTTAGTTTATATATTGATGTCTAATTAACATCTGTTTAAGATTCAAAACACAGAGCTGTTTTCTGCTCTCTACAGCATCATCTTGATGTTGGTTGTATTAAAGTTTTCTTGGCATCCCATATATTTGCTGTCTATTATGATGTAAGCACAGTACACAATATTTAGCAAGCTATATTTAGCAGATAGGGTGATTCTTTGTGAGATTAAGCACTTCATTGGCATTGTATGGCAGTGTTGTTTGCATCTATTTTCTCTCACCCTGAAGTGAGTTTGTACCCACGTTTTTCATTAGAAGTTTAAGCAGGCCCAGCCCTGGTGTTTAGGAGCAGCTGTTTTTCCCAAGGTTCAGTTATATCAACAATTTATTTAGGGTCCTCCACACAGCAACACTTGTTAGCTCCAGGGCTAATGTGTCTAAAACATGATTTCTTTGGGGTTCTTCAAGCCCTCATAAAAGAAAGTAGAAATCCTGATTCAATATTGAGTGCAGGCTCTTATTCAAAGTCTTATTTTTCTCAGTTTCGCGACAGATTTGCAGCCACCATAGCTGTAAAATGAAGCACAATTTAGTTTGCCTACAATGGGAACTCTTATGCAGATCAACTGCTTCAAATATACAACACATCCTGTGAATTAATTCAAAAGTACATGTCTGTCTGAGACATTAGTTATGACTTTCCATACACCAAAGGGCAATGATTCAGTGCTGGTATAATTACAGATGTGATGCATCTATTACTTTAATTAGTGACCTGGGGTGAGTTTCTCAAAATGCTTGCTTGTGAAAGTGAGTATTTTGTTTCTCTATATAGTTTTCTCATGACCAGCTGCCAGAAAGTAATGATAATAGCAGTAAGTGCCTAATAATTACCTTCATTTTGTCAAGTGTCAGATTGATGAATCAATAAATTAGAACATCATGCAGCTTGTGACCATTCCTTAAAACATGTGCAGCATGCTGCATAGATATAGTGGTAGGTAGGAAATTCATATTTTTCTTTTTAAGCATGAGCCTTGATTGCATCATATCTTGCATAGGAAAAAGTAGGGACAAATTACATTTTGGAAAATGTCATCCTGTATAATAATTTGTGTGTTATCACATTTTTATTTGGCCAAGTGCAATCTGCCTGATGTCCCAGCAACATCTGGTAGTTGAAATTAGAGCTCTGTTCAGGGCAAGCTGAGTTCACAGGGTACAGGAAGCCTTTTGCATATCATGTGTAGTAGTCTCCAATGGTGCACATGGAATTCAGGTTTTGATTTTACTTATGGTCACACCCAGCTCACAACATACCATCTCAGGTTGAAAGAAAAAGCAAAAGATAAGTGCAGCTGAAATACAGAAAACAGTTCAAGAATATAATATTGGCACATTCTTACAGACATTCACTAAGAAAAGATGGCACTAATGGTTTACATAAAGCCCTAATAGGTACACTTTCCTCTGTTAGTTTTGCATTTTTAACACACTGAAGAGTCTTGATAGGCTCTCTCATTGATTATGTATACTCCTGGGTTTTCAATTGCAGTGTCATATATTTAACCTAATATTTATTTTTCTCTCTGTGGTTCCCTGTGGTATTGACAACAGCAATCATGGTTGTGATCATGACAGGCCACACGCCACATCTGCTTATACAAGGTGCCTCTTATATTATGGAAGATTTGGATTGTCAATGTCTAGAGTTTTGCAAAATATGGATCGATTATCTTTCAAAGGCTTAAACATACCATAATATAATGCAGATGCTTCAACTTACAGGACACATGAGGGACATTGAATGGTTTAGCATGAAATTGAATGCTATAACTACCTTTATCGAATCTCAACCCAACTGACGTGTTCTGGTACATATACTATATTAGAGTGTTTGTCGGATGATCTGATGGCCTCAGGAACCTCCTTTCCTCACGCTTTCTGACTTTCAAAACAATTTTTGCTAACTTTCCAAAACGACAATCTTATATTTACACCACCTTGTGCAGAGGTGAGAGAAAGCGGTTGAACTCTGTCTCTCTCTCATATTTCTAGCATTTTTGTGTTTAACATGGACTGCTTTCTAGGAGACTGACTGAAAATTACCACAATATTTTAACAATTATTGTGTCTTGTCTTCAGCCCAACCTCTTCTAGCCAGCCATATGTGTATATGCATGATTTCAGATATTTATGTTCTTTTAATGACAAGTTATGCATTTATTAAAGGCAGTTGTGCTCGTGAAACCTTACTCAAATACTAGATAAAGATAGAAATACTATACTTGTATTGTTTTTCCACCTAGTTTGTACTATATGTTACAATGAACAGTGTAGTTAGTTGAGGTAGGCCTACATTAAATTGGTTGACACTGACACCAATTATTTTGCTAAACAAAGAGATTGAGGTATGAATCAGCTACAGTACATTTAATTTAAAGCCATGGGTCTAAATAACACCTGATTACATGGCACAATCCCCAACCAGCTGATTTTTCTATTGTACAGATTTTTTAAAATGCAAATGTAGCTGTGCTGAATTTTCATTGATAAAGCACGAACTGTGAGGTTGTTGTGTTGATTTAGGTATTAATTGCCTTTGATACTTTGTCACATTTGTTGAACTCCACAATTTGATAGCTAAATAAATAAATTTCAATTTCACAGGCTCTCGTAACTCCCATGGAACATATTTGCTGTTTGTTGTCGAGATCATGCTGTGCCATGTAGGGATGCATATATTCATTGAAGGCTGCAGCAAAATAGCTGCATTTGATAACAGTGGCTACAAATAATACAACAGATCAATAGACATTTAATTTTTTTTTTTTTTTTTTTTTTTACATGTATGTGGGTCAACATATATTGAGATATTGAGGTTTTGTTACTTTACCTACAGTTCATATGAGCCAAAAATTTTTGGGTGGTATTTGAATAACTAACCCAACCTTTTAGGTTAAACTGGTCATATAAAGAAATAGTACATAGAATTTGTTAACAGCACCATATATATTTAATTGGAGGGTGAACCTTTGACAGTCAGATCAGGCATGTCACAGTTCAGTCTACCATGGTTAACTCAACAAACCTTGTGTAACAATGGTTTACATATTTGCTAATACAAAGTATTGTAGTTTCCTATAGATGTAATACTTGGCAGTCTGGGTTCCCTTCTCACCAGTGACCTCTGGGCTGGTCAGATGTCAATCCTGCATAGAATCTGAACTCTGCTTCTTACTCCTCATGCCTACATTACCACATCATTAGTGCTCCACTATATGTGGTTCAATCGTGTCCCTTGGTTTTGCACGTTTTTCACAAAAAATATAACTCAAAGGTATAAATCCTTAAGTTTATGTTGTGTATACTTTTCTCTGATCTTTGCGAGTTATTTGTGGAAGGGAGGTAGTTCAGTATTTAAAAAACCTAAGATTGCTGGATCATATGTAAATAGATTTCAAGAAACCATTATACACATTTACTGTCCTAAAGACATTAGTTTTGTTTTGTCTAGAATATAGCTGGTATGAAAATGTTTAGAATGTGAATCAGTCTCAACTCATACAGTTTCTCTTTCTCAGTGAAAATGTGCTTAATCTAAATGTATTCTCGTTTAGGCCTTTAAAAGATGCTCTGTGTTGTTATTTAGTATGTTTTTGTGGTTTAGAGTTGTCAGTATTTTACTTGTGTAAGCCAACAATTTCTGTAGTAAAGGAAATTACACATGCTCTGAGGCTTCCTTTTCTCCTTTATTCAGTTGCAGTCTGTTGGCATTTAATTTGTATATGTGAGCATCTGCAATGTAAACTGGATTAATTGGTTGAAATGATTCTAAATTAACATTAGAAAATGCAACATCAAGATGTATCTATCAATGAAATCAGCTTCAGGATTAGGGTATATTCTCCTCCATTAGCCTTCCTCTGTCTGTCTGTCCTCCATCTTTCCATGGATCCATCCTAACGCCTGTTTATGTAAGTGTAAAAATAGCTTTCCATTTCCTGGCTTGCCAGTTGGAATAATTAGCCACAAACAGATGGCACATATCAAAAATAATAATTTAACTTGACTGCATGATCAGTCACAAGCGCTGTAGGATGGAAATAAGTTTTATATTCTTATCATAAAGGACAACTCAGGATCTGATCAATTTAATTGGGTTGTATTGATCCTTAACACAAATTCTGTTATGCAGTGTTCTTTATCACAAACCTAGGTCAATTAAGTCTTAAAATACACTGTGTGATCATAATAAGAATTTGAATGAAGATACCTCTGCTGATTAATACACTTTTCAAGAGTGGATGTTTTGAATGGATAGTAAGAAACACGGGTGGGAAATCAAGTGTACTATATTGCTGGAATTAAAAAAAAAACTGGGATGACACCAATAACTTATAAATCCTTGTTCTGGTTGATTGCAGTTTCCAACTGCCAAAAAAGACTAAGATCATTAGTCTGAAATCTGACTCACGAGTATTAAAAGTTTGGGGATATAATCAGTTCAGACCCACTGCAACTGCTTTCAAGCTACATAGTCAATTTAAAAACTAACATATAACTCCTGGGGTAAAAAGATGCAGAATGTTATTGTTCTGTACTGTAGCTTGAAAGAAAAGCTTTGATAGATACTTTTTGTGCAGGCTGGACAAGTGCAGGAGAATTTTGACAGAGATTTAGTAATGGTGGTATAATAGAGGAGAACTGGAAGATTGTGTTCATCCAAAAGAATACAGGATTGAACAGCCCTCCAGTACTATTTATCACAACTTACAGTAGATCTTTATCAAAATTCTCTTTCAGTAGTTTGCCGAGGAGTAAATTGCTCATAAGCGCTTTGGCTCTGTCAGGGCATGTGAACAATAGCACTGTGCTAGTAATTTCAAGGAATTGCTTTCTTGTGGAAGATGTATAACTTCAATATGTCATCTTCAAAAATGTGTCTGCCTATGGATTTAAAGTAATATATGATAAGATAATCCTTTATTAGTCCCACAATGGGGAAATTTACATTGTTGCAGCAGCATAAGAGATAAGATAGAAAAAGATGCTATAAAAAATATACACATAAGAACAGTATAAACATGACAATGTAATAAAAAATATTAGCAGAAGAGCAATATACATAGGACTTTATACCTAGAGACAGAAAATGAACTAAATACAGATATTGCACATTTTGAAATGGAATTGCACACAATGAATGACTGATAGCAGCTGTTTTGGATGGATTAATTAAAGTGCAGAACTTAGTGAAAATGGTCCATGTGAGTAGTGGTGTACTAGGAGCAGTGCTGGTTGTAGAGTCTGACAGCAGCAGGAAGGAAGGACCTGCAATACCTCTCCTTCACACACTTTGGGTGAAGCAGCCTATCACTGATGTAAATGCAAGAAGTTGTATTATTTTTCATTGTTACTGTTCTGCGACATGCAGTTCTTTACTTGTAATATCTGTGCCATGATTTGTAGTAAATGATAGATACACAACATGTACAATAATAAGAAAGTAGAGTAGAGGTTGAAATAAGGTAATTAAGGAGTAGACATAAGTTTGAAATACAGACATACCTACTGCACCATATTTGTACTATTTTTAAGAGCGAAAGTAAATGTGTATTATAATAAATGTGATTTGTTTGGGGTCTCTGAGTAATTTAAATAACATTAGATCCATGTCAACAGAGGTCACTTGGCATTTCCCTTTGGTTTGATTATAGGTGTTCTATAAAAATTGAAAGCCCGCCGCACATTCAGTGCTGTGATGTTTTTTTTTTTTTTATGTTGAGGATTTTTTTTTCTCTCTTCATTTTTGAATTAATGAAAATAATTTTGGTTCTATCACTACTATTAAGCAGAGTGGCCATTCAGGACCACAAAGAAAAATGATTATCGTCTGCACTGTACCTCCTTCATTCATGCCCCCCCCCCCCCCCAAACTTTATATTATATTTATCCATTCTGCTAATTAATTTATTATATTATTTATTTATATTATATTTATTTATTTATATTATTATTTATCTGCTCCTCATTGCTGCTTCAAACTTTAGATTTATGTTATTTCATGAACTCTTAACACTTAACAGATTAGTAAGACAACAGTGCAGTACTTCAGAACTCCTTGGGCAGTGCATTGCATCATCTTATATTAATTTCAGTCGTAAAAAACTAACATCAAGATCACCAAGTCATATTTAACATAGAATATTTTTAGGCTGTGAAAATGATGAAAACTAAACTACGTAGCTATGCATTTATGACTTCAGACAAAATTAAGGAACACTGGTATATTTTATATAGCAGCACACTGTTATTCTTAACAAATCTGTCATCTCTTTCCATTTTCTAGAGCTGAGAAGCAGTTCATGTGGAAACCCCGGTGTTCCACCCAAAGGCATACTGAATGGAACTCAGTTCAACATAGGTGACAAGATTCGCTACCGGTGCGTCACCGGCTATGTCCTAGATGGACATTCACTCCTCACCTGTGTCACCAGTGCAGCTGGTGTGTCGGTGTGGGACTTTCCTGTGCCAATTTGCAGAGGTGAGGATTTTTTATTAGTGAAAATGAGTTATTTTAACTGCACGTGATGACTGCCTCTATCTTAAGCCAACTTTGTCTCCCAGCTGTGCGATGTGATTAAATGGTATCATGGAGAATACATTATGTTATTTACATATTCTGGGGTTCCCCAAGAAATTTCAAATGAGTAGGTGATTGGTTTGTTTTGACCTCTTGTCATTTGATTTCCATGAATTGCTCAAAGTTAATTGCTTTTCAGTGATTGGCGGTCCGATGGCTGTGTCATTGTCTGAGTGGTCTGCACCACAGAATTAGTGAAGTGTGGCACAAGCCCTCATTAGATATATAAATTTATTTGCAATCTAATGGGATGGGATGATTTTAATCATATTGAGGAAGTTGATTAGAGCCTCAGTGGCTGGAGAGGTTAATTAAATATTTATTCCTTTAGAGGAGGTAGCCTAAATACATTAATGCTGTAAGCAGGAGTTGTGGATCTACTAGCATTTTTCAGTTCTGTTTCTGCTGTGCTCTGACTCTACTGGAGACTTTTTCTTCAGAATGTGTGCAGGTCTTTCTGATCCAATCTTAACAAAGTATGATACTTTCTTAAATTCGTGACCTCTTTGCACTGCTGATTTACTGAGGAAGTAGCAACACTAGGTGAAACATGAGATGGAACAGTGGCAATCTGAACATATAGGCACAGCAGGGAGAAAGAGTTTCCCATTGGGGCTTTAAATGCTACATTATTCTGTCATACCTGAAATTAGTGCAACTGCAGTATTTACTGTGTGCCTTTTCATCCTGACTGGCAGGTTGAATATTCTGGGACTGCTGGAACATGAATATGGCAGCTTTATGTGGTAGAAAATGTTTAAATGATCACTTTCTCTATCTAATAATGAATGAAACCAAAATGAAATACAAATACATTAACATTTTGGACTGCTAACCTTGTAACATGTGGATGCAAAAGACAAATAAATAATTTTGACCTACTATGTATTCATTAGAGAAAATTCTCTGTAGAAGAGAGGAGATGGGGCATTTATTTAGAAAGCAGCAGTACAAATCTTGGTATCTCAGATAGTAATGCACCAAATCTAAAATTCATGTATGTGAAAGCTCTTCACCTAGCCCGCTCAACTCTTCTACATTATGAGTTGGCATGCACTTGGCAGCTCAGACTACTTAAATATTTAAATAAATAAATAAACTGAAACTGAAAAATAACGTGGACATACACCGTTTGAGTGTACAGCTCAGGCCAAGATTGGTTTACAGCAATAAGATATTTCATAAACTTTAAAGAGTCTACATCACTTGAGGTGTAATAGGTTTTCTTTTCTGACACTTGGAGAGCTTCATAATATTTTTGCATCATTTCCTTCTCAAAAACTTGCAAGAGCAAGTTCTTTTGGATTTCTATAGCATAATGATGGTCATGACAATGACTGACTTATATGACTTACATGTTGTGATGACATATACACAACAAATAGGGGCTCAAATAAATGTTATTATATGTAATTTATCAGCATGTTGGCGGTGTCTGTAGAGAAGACTGACTGCGATTTGGCATGATTAGGTAAGGCAGTCCAGATACTGTAAGTGTTTTCTGTTGCTGAATTTGTTTTACACAATGGAACTGTTAAAGTGAAGAGATGTAGGTATTTATTGCAGTTTGGGTGAACCTCAAACCTGTTCTGCAAATATTCTAGGCAGGCAACACCTTTTCCTTTGCATTTGCTGTGTCAGCCTCCCTTTATTCCAAACCATCACCCAGTAAGTGTTGCTGTAGTGTCTCATTTTGAGCAAGGGAAGGCCTTGAGAGATATTTTTGTTGTTTTTAGAGACAGCTTCCACTTCATACAGTAGACCACAATGGCAAATAAACTAATATTAGGGAATGGTTCTTAAGGAGAAGGACTGAAAGCCATTCCCATATACAGATCATTTCCTTCCAATCTAACAGAATGCTCACACTCTTGCAATGCTCTTGTGTTTTCTTATTGCTGTATACCTAGATGGCTTTATCCGAAAATAAAAAGTTTTGCACTAAGGAACTAATAAGCCAGGGGTTAGATATGCTTTATTTAAGCGGCTCTGTCTTAAAGTTCTCTTTACTGATATTGAAAATCAGGGAATAACTGCATGTTTTAATTAGATTAGTACATTTGTCCCTATTAATTATTAAAACCCCAAAACACTACTGAGGTTAAAAAATAATGGTTATCTTCTTTTACATATAAATATATATTATGCAAATGTTTGCTTTTACTGTGCTGTTTGGTCACGAGACTCTGCTCGACTCGGAGGGCTTGATAGAAATAATTGTTGACTAATAGAACAAATAATCGACAGATTAGTTAAAAGCCAAAATAATCTGTAGTTGCGGCCTTACTAGAGAGAGTCAAAGTTCTCCACCTTCAGTCTTATATACAACCCTGAGCAATCCCAAGGCCAGCAGAGCAAATTTGCTCATGCCACCTCATTCTAAAATGCAAGGCACAGCAAAAAGAAAATGGTTCAGCATATGTTTGAGAAATGGCAAAGCTTGGAGGAAACAAAAAGCTGCAGATGGAGGGTTCCTTTCCATTTAAGGATGGTGTTAGCCTCTATTGCCAGGGGCCAGAAACATCACTCCTTTTCAGGTCTGGGCACTGCTTGAGCCACTCTCTCTCTCTCGTCTAAATCCGGCCCAGCTCCTGTATGTGGGCAGATGGTCCTTTGATCTTATTTCCTCAGAGATCCTGCCCTTTCTGCTCATCACCAATTGTTTCACACTAAACACACAGCAACACAAAATCTCTCCCCAATCCACCGTCTACCCCCCATCATCTCCCAACACCTCAGTCTCTCAACCAGTCACTTCCTTTTGTTACTATCCCTCTCTCTTTCATCTTTTTCCCAGTTCTCTTCTCTATCCCAGTGCTGTGTTTGTCAAACATTTGTGCGTATATGACAGAATGATGGAGGGATAGAGGAGGAAAAAGAAAAAGTGCAGGAAGACATAATACCAACTTCCCATACAAATGCTGTGCTTAGAGCAGGATAATGAAACTGTGTAGAACTCAAGTTTGACCAATATTAAACATTATTACTGAACCATGGAATTATCAGATATATTAGTGTATTTGCTGGTCAGAGTTGTCAGCTTTCATTTAATTAAAAGTGGTCACTGCAGTGTTTACCCTGGGGGGCCACCATGAAAGTCAGTATAGATAAAGTGGTTTAAGTTAGCATGTCTTTTCCTTAGTTTGTCTCCTTATGAGACAACCTACTCACAACCATCATGTTTAATTACCTCTGTTATTGAGAAAAGCAGTTTATATGGCTTGGAGTGGCTGTGAGGATAATAGGAACCCTGCAATAATTCTGTAGTAACAATATAGTTACTGTGGAAGCTAACATGATGCCAGGTGTTATCCCATGTAAATCAACCATAATCATGTGTTCATCCTGGGTCACTGTCTCTTTGAGAGATGACAGTAGAGCTTGAAAGTTGATGGAAAAACAGAGAGGGGTAAGTAGATTTAAGTGTAGGGATGGTGTTAGTATAGAGTCAAAGAGACTGAAAGACTGACATAAAGAACCAGACAGAATCAACTCCAAGCAGAAATGTAGTGAGATGGCAAATTAATGGCAATTCTAATTGTGAGTTGCTGCTGCCCCTCACAGGAGCCCATTTCGATTCCATCCATCTAAATTGTCTTTGGGCATTCATTAAACCAGGCAGTGAGACAGCAAACAGGGACAGTGTGGTAACCTGAGAATATGGTCTATTGATACTGTCATTCTTTTTGCCAGCCAGTGTCCAACAGAATAAGAAAATTAGGCCACAGAAATACATTGCTTCTTAAAACATTTCCATGTCTGGTAATGTGACTGGACACAGTCCTCTCTGCAGTGCCTTTTCAACTCTACTACACAAATCTGAAAATTTGACTTGCCCAATTGCCCATGGCAAATATTTTTCTGTCAAAGTGAGTGCTTAGTTGTTCTCTACAGATAGAACAGATATGAAAATAACTAGCACAGTGTCTTTACCAAGCTTTAAAATCAAGTGTGAACCATTTTAATAGCATTCATATTAAGAATTAAGTTACCATTGTGAAACTCTATATTCATTGATATTAGAAGAATAATATGATATCAATACATGATCAATACATATTTTAGAAAACATAAATAACAAAATCCCTTACTGCTATATAGCATTCTGTTTGGTGCATAATATATTGTTCACTGAATCATCTGCTAAAATCTGAAGTTACGGACAGATGGTCAGTTTAATGAAATGAACCCCAGAAATATGCATGATGCCATATGGATTACATCCCTGCACCCATTAGAGATCTCCTTACTGTTTCTCAACCCTGTCAATGTTTAACATGACTTGTGGCTCAGCAAATGAGGGACTTACTGTAGACATAGTCACTGCCTTTGCATTAACACGAGGATTATTACAAAGGAAAAACCTGAGGTAGTGTAGAAAATTATACATGAGTCCCTTTCCTTCTATCCTTGGGGGTGAATATTTCTAAGTAGAAAGACAAGTGTTGTATATCTGATCAAAGTCAAGGGGAGAGAGGCTTAATCCCTCCTCAAGTAGCATTAGATTGCTGATGCTGGGGATGTAAATGAGCTCAGCTAAAGCAGTCCTAATCCTCACCACCATCTTTTTTTTTTTTTTTTTTTTTTTAAAACACTGCCAACGTTTTTAAAAGAGACAGATCCTTCTTCGTCTTTAAATCCAGAGCATGATCTAATGATTTGCCAGGGGACACATTGCCCAGCATTCAGTTGCCTCTTTTATGTAACTGAACCTCCTTGGCAGACTGTACCTCAAATGCTACCAGGCATTCTAATGAAACACTGCATGTGAATATATGGAACCTGTAAGGCATTATCCAGCTGAAGCCATTTAAAATTCTCAAGCTGCAAAGCATTTTTTGAGCCTCAGACAGCAGTGTGCTGGTACATGATTTACAGTAGCATGCATGGATGCTCCTCAAAAAATAGCTAAGAAACCTGTCTCAGTACTTCTGTACAATAATTAATTGCTCCCAAGCATCTAACTAATTTTCCTCTGCAATATAATTGGCTACAACTGTAGACACATTAATGAGTTATAAGTGAGGTTATTATCATTAAATGTGGTTGTGGAAATCTATCTCATGCCTTCGAGGAAGCCCTGTGCTGAAATATTGGTGATTAATCCTTAGCACACAAACCGGAGAATGACTTAGCTTCTCTAGATTTACTAAAACGTGTCTGGAAAGTTGCTTGCAGACAGTGGACAGTTACCATTACCATGTCTACTTTTTACAGTCTATACACAACAATAGCTTTGTACCTGTCACTTCCACGTTTGCACATGGCTTCTTGCTGCCACCACCTGAGTTGAATGATGTTCAACGATGATCAGTGAGCGTGTCTGTTATCATGGAAACCACTTCAGAGAAAACCATAAAGGAGCAATTTTATATTTGCTCTTCCTACTCTGGTGTACAAAGATCTGAGAGACAAAAAAGCGCTTTCATTTTTGTTTACAGTTTGTGGGAGAACCTTTTTTACCCCCC
This sequence comes from Lates japonicus, assembly GCA_033238685.1. Classification (NCBI taxonomy): domain Eukaryota; kingdom Metazoa; phylum Chordata; class Actinopteri; family Centropomidae; genus Lates; species Lates japonicus. The sequence goes on from BRZM01004417.1 coordinate 46,333, forward strand.
CCCCCCACCGATAATTACAGTGGTATCGTTTACTACGTTTGCAACATTGTGTCCTCTGTGCCATCCAGTCAAAACCTAGAATATAAACGGTGTTGGATGGCAGCCTGTGGTTTCTGCTTGCACCTCAAGGCCTAACTCAGTTAACTGTTATCTACAATACCAAGTCTTACTGCTGTGTTAATATTTGATTGATTTATATATCAAGTTTCATCATACAATGCCCCTAGGCCTTAGCAGATGCTCTGCAGATTCTTGGATAATTGTCTGAGTTCTATTCCTTTCGCATTTAACAATATCAAAATGTATGGATGGTCTTATGCTGAAAGTGCAAACAGCTCCTGAGGGGGAGTGACCTTGGGATGATACTTTTGTACCATACTTTTTTCCCCTGACTATTGCAAATTCAGCTTGTATATTATATAATTATATATAATATATACCTTGAGCAGTTGTGAATTCACAAAATTTTAAAGGTAGTGAGCATCAGTGTGATTGATTAAAATTATCTATTATTCACGCTGGGATGGATAAAGATCAGTCTCAAATGGGATACTCATGTTGATGTCAGTTTACAACTTAATCCACCATGAATGCATGTATTTAACTTAGCTGGGTTTCACGTTTTCTTATTGTATTAATTTAAAAAGTTAAAAAGTTTGGATTCCCTGTAAAAATGTCATTAAAAGACCTTACCATGCTTTTTGTGTGGCTTCTAATAATCATCAGTCTACTAGCTGATCAGTATAGTCAGAAACATCAGGTACCGAAGCTGCTTTCTTTTAGGCTGTCTTCTTTTGTATTCCTGAATTGTTAAATATTTTTTATTTTGTTGGTGTGTGTAGTAACCAGTTTCCACATTGACTATGTTTTCATAATACGTTTTCCGTATCCAAAACAATATCAGTTTTATTTCAGCCAATTACTCCACAGATCTGCTTGAAATGTAATTTAAATGCAATGAGGGGATGTACAATTTGTCACTCAGGATACGGTTTTATGGTGGACAGTATGACGATTTAAACCAGAAGCAAATCATGATTTCTTGTTGTTACAAGGCTACAGGCATTCAACAAATGAAAGCCTGCCCTTGTTGTTGTCCACAAATGTGTCTGCCCTTGATATGAATCATATATGTGTGGACATCATATCTCACACAGTATCATTTTTGCCATCTCTGCCCTTCCTATGAAGACTTTGATCAATTGCTATGCTTCTGCTAATATGTCAAAGGACATGGATCAAGCTAACTAGCAGCCTTTGCTCTCCCATCTTCTCCCTCTTTTTCTTTATCTTCTTTTGAATTTCATACATTCGATTTCTTGTTCCTTGACCAATCGTGTAATGCAGCCCAAGGCTGGCAGCTCTGACAGCCCTGAGTGGAGCGCTGAGCCATCAAAGGTCTCAGCTGGCACAGCTGAGTGTCACATATTAGTCTTAAATGATGTGAAAACTGTGAAAGCCCTGCCATCATTAGAATTCTTTAGGGAGAAAAAAACGAATAGAGGGGGAGGCTGGTGGTGAGTAATAGTAGAAAGATCTGAAAGGGCTCGGAAGAGAGGAATTGAGGGAGAGATGGAGAGATATTAGAAAGGGTGGGGGAGAGAAGGGAAAAGGGATGTGGAGTGAAAGAGAGCAAGCCACTGTTATGGTGGAGTGCATTCACATTCAGCTGACTTGCCATGCTCCCCACACTTGAAAAAAATATACAATTTCACAGCATTATAAGCCCCTGTTTATCACCATTTGTTTGTTTCTGAAACATGAGGGGCTCTCATATTACAATGAGAATTACTGACTCTTGGAGCGTGGAGGAGGAGACTAGATGGGGAAAAAAGAAAGAAAAACATAAAAGAGAGTTAGGACTTTTCCTTCCGCATAGAAACTGTATGAGGAAAACTCAGACAGAATTATTTCACAATTAATTGGTAAATAGTTCTGCCTCATTGGTCACTTGTATGAATGCTTCATGATTCGCACGATTGTGAAGAAAACACAAGCAATCTTTTTAATCTTATGTTTCTGCAAAACAGTCTGATAATTGCTGGAATTGAATAGATACTGGATGTAACATCATATGGATGTGTGAAAAACAAATAAAAATGATGTGATGAATGGCCTGTGCAGCCCTAATATTAGCTTTCACATTGGTCCTTCTCTCTGGTTTACATTTATCTGAGGGACACAGGCAATAGATGTTTTATGCCTGCAGCCACTTTTTTTCCCCATGTTGAACTTTGAATAGCTCTTGAAATACACCCAGAAACCATGTGTCTGTTCTCTGCACCCTCCCTACCTTGCTTTCTTCTTTGGTGACTGACAGCGGAGGACACGTGGTGGTGGCACCCTGAGGGCCTGCAGGGCTCATCTCCAGCCTCTCGATTTCTAGTGCGGTGACTCCCCTGGTGCTGGCGGAGGTGGAGGTGCTGGAGGCCTGGCAGCAGTGGGAGTAAAAGTGGACCATCCTGGCAGATCCGGGGACACCATTTCGGTGTTCACTGAATTTCAGATGGAGGAGAGAAGTCGATTATTCAAAGTAGTGGATCTGAAACTACCAAACTATTTGCAAGTTGAGCTGTGTGAGGAGGAATGAGGGTAGTGTTTGTATTTCATCAGATGAGTATTGAAATTGTTAATATTAGTTTTAGTAACAGGAGGTGGATATGTGTGTTTTGGTGTGAGTATGTAGGTTTGGTTTACAAAGTGTTTTTGATGTGTCAGGTGAGAAAGATAATGTTTAAATAATGGTCATATTCTGTTAAAAACAGGGCCAAATTGAATTGAACAAAAGTAAATGAAACCAGAGATGTTAGAACGCTTATTATAATTTTGTGTTTTGTAATTATGAAGCCAGTTTTGTGAGTAACTAGTGTATGAATTTTTAAAATGTAGTAAATTGAAATTAAAAAAAGGTAACGCTTGTGTGTGTAACCCAATCGGATATAGTGTATCAGCCGGCTTAGAGTCATGGCTGTGAGCCTGTAAACTGAGACCAAACTTCAAGCCTACCATATAAGAAAAGGTGAAGAGACGAAAGAGAGATCCCTTAATTGCTAAAAATGAACAGGAAGTTGTAATACAGTTAGTATACCGGAATAGCTATGGGGTTGAAATCCACAGATTGCATTTGGTTCAATCTAACTAATCTACTTGTAGTTGAGGTAATTTAAATGTTCAAGATGGGACTAAGTATAATCCAACAAAAAACGTGTGTGTAGGTGCTCCACAGAAAGAATAAATAAGTTTCATCTTTAGATTTACTGATCAAAGAGAGTTGGAGTTAAAGCCTTAAATTTATTCCAAGAGGACTGGGTGGAACAGACAAGGCTACCGCCTTTAGGACTTTAGTCTTAGTTCTTTTCGATAACAAGAAGGCCTGCCTGCTGAGATCTTAAAGCATGCAAAGGACAAAGGTTCCCGTATGTATATTGTTATCAATTATGTATTATGCTAGTAGGAGCAGCACTCTTAAAATCAGCTGCATGTATAGGAAGCCACAGTGAAGAAGGGTAGGAAGACTTAAAGCAAACAATTTTTAATGAACATTGGTTTATGGCTGGTTGTATAGGCTTGATGTCAAAGAGACACCTTAACTGAAACAAGAAAATATGAAATGGGTTTGACCAAACCTTGGAGGCTAAGGTTATCCATCTCCACATCCTGTGTGAATGGGAACTGCCCGGGCCAGGTTTATATCCTGCTGGGCATTAATTATACTGTTGAAAGAAATTCTAATCAATCACTGAGCTGCAAGCTTTGTTGTCCCTTAGAGAGTTGTCATCCGGAGTCAGAGGGATAGAGAGAGAGAGGCAGACACTGTCAGTAAGAGAGGTAGAGCCAAAAGGAGAGGTCTGAGTGTGGTGATGACTGCTAAGTATTGTATGTTGATGTCGCTTAGACAGAATGTGACATGGGAACTGATATGGGATGACACTGATGTGTTTTGACAGACCATCAGGTAACCACCTTCTCTTGGGTAATAATAATAATAATAACTTCAAAATTAACCTTCACTGACAGAAATGCTTCTTGGTCATAATGCCCTCAGAGCCCCAGTGGCATATGGTTTGTGTAATTATTGTTACAGTATAGATTAAGGAAAAACACAAATGTTGAGTTTTGGAGACATGTATGTTTTACCCTTAGGCAGAATGCCAAGATGCAAGCATTTGACACATTTAGAGAGAATATGAGGGGCTTCAAAAAGTTTGTGAAAGGACAGTTGGAGAAATGGTTTTAAGTAACATGCATTTAAAGGTTCATGTTAGAACATGTTATGACACATTAATGAATGTACAGGTACATTGAGATCAAAATCCCTGCATATGATTTTTAGCTATGCACTTTTCCTAATAAACTTTTTAGCCCCTTTGTAATTGTACTACTTGTCTACAGCAGACTTTTTATACTTTTCTGCCCAAGGTTCTCCCAGAATTCAAGTGTCCTACAATCATGTTAATTGTTGAAGTTAATTAAATTTAAATAAGCCATATTTTTGTATTATGTATGTAAGAATGCTTTTACATTAAGTGTCCAGGGAGAGGTCAAAAAGATACAAACAGAGTTGATGATCAGGTAAAGCAGTTTACCAAGCAGTGCCATATTTGTAGGAGTTATACTTGTGTGTGTGTGATCAGTAGTCACCATTCATCACTGAATGCTTTGAAACTCCAAGATGATGTTATTAGTGTCACCAAAATGTCAGAGGCTGTCAGGCAGAGTACTGTTTTACTCACAACTGGCAACTAGAAGTTGGAGAGGAAGCAGCCAGAATTTTAGAGAGATGGCTTCAACTCAGCCACGAAAACAAACAGCGCAAACAAACACCTATCTGAGCCAGGATCTCTCATGCCCATAAAATTCATTGTCTCGCCTCCTTTTTTAGGAGGTTTGTGACTGTGCAAGGCGCCATTGGACAGCTAAACTTCAAGCATCCTAACATAGCAGCAGCAGCAGCAGCAGCAGCAGACAGAGACCGCCAATTTACCTTGAGGTTTAGAGCCGTCAACGATGATTGGATAGCTCAATCAAAGTCAGCCAGATTTAACATATCCTTTGAGCCTTTTTTCAGATAAAATAGATATATAGCGAGACCCAATTTAACTGTAACAGGTGGTTACTGCAAGCAAACAAAATAGAAATATGGATGGGCAAAAAATTAGTTGGGCTTTGATCCTGAGCAGAATAAGTAACTTCTAGTGCTAGAGAATAAGAATTGCTAAATTGATCCGAATTGTGTATACAAAAATCCAGGACCATAGGGCAAGAAAATATGTTTTGTTGACACCTCTAGTAGCTTTTATCCCTTTTTATCATTGAAGATTTCTATCAGATCTCTGCAATGAGTTTATTGATTCCATCGTTGTCACGCTTGGCTAAGGCTGATGTGAGGCTAGCGTCAAATCACAGTGAAAAATAGACAAAAATCTGTTCCTTTGACAAAAAAAGCCAACATTGAGTTCAGCTAGACCATGAAATAGTTCTTTGTTATTCTCTGACCCTTAATATGACGGTACAGCCCTGTTCACAAAGGGCAAAACAAATGTTGTGGATCTATGTCGTCATTATTTCAAATATGGACAAGCATAAAACCCTCAAAGGCTTTATGGTATTACATACACTTGCTTATATATTATTGAAATTTGATCACAAAATGTTGTGGTTTAGTTTTTCTACACTTTCTTTTCTGCTTTATTTTTCTACTTCTTTTCTATCATCCAGTGTCTTGTGATACTGATCACTCTGTTGCACATTGATTCTGCATGCTGTAAACATACTAAGAAAGCTGAGTCTACAAGACATTGCTTACTTAAGTGGAGTAACTAGCAATATTTTGCTTGTCTTCACTGAACATGAACAATCTTATTCCAACACCTTAGTTGCAAAATGGCCGTCAGAGGAAGATTACAATAACTAAAGCAGGTTGATAAGAGGTGCCTGCAGCTAAATGACCAACTTTGCTAAATTACCATGTATTAGATTCAATTTCTTTCTGGGATTTATTATTGAACTTCCAGGCAAACATAAAATCAGAATGTTCCAGTATGTATGCTCATAATAAGTAAAAGAATGCAATGTTTAACTGAAGGAAAAGTGATAACTGACACTGACCCAGGTATTTCATCAGGGCAGCACGTAAGAGGCCATCAGTATACAGAGACTGGCTCACTGTTTTAGAAGCTAATCTACTGGCAGATAGGCACCAAAGCTGTATAAGTATAATTTGACAGTCTCTGGAAGTGGAGTAACTTGACAAGGGAGTTAGAGAGCAGTGGCTTCTTCTTTATCATATCAAATATTCGGTCTGCAATATGCGATTTTATAGAATATGTGCTAAAGGAAAGACAACCACCTGGGTCTCATCTTTTTTTGACAAATTTGAATTATAGCTCATTATCTGAAAAAATTTATTTATAACCTGCGTGTGAAGCCAAGTAGAGACACCAGAGATTTAAGCTGACGCCTGCCTCAAGGCCACGTGCCAGCCACAGTGCCTTGCTGGGACTCATTAGTATTGGTATTTTGATGAGATTGCCATGTCTCCTTCAACTCCTTATCCTATCAAAGTAGCCACATTTTACTCAGAGCACTTTGAGAACTCACTAATGTGCCCCAAGCAAACCCATGTCAGCTTCACCATTAGTCCCTGAGATGCCCAGCAAATCAATGACATGAAGTATGCTAAACTTGATGAAACCACACATAAAAAATACACGCACTCATGCCAAGAAGTAACTCCTAAAAGCCATTGCATCTGGAAGTAATGACAGCCTGAGTGAGTCTGCAGAGATAGAATGATAGTATGTGAGGAATTTTTCCAATTGGATCTTTCTATCTTTGTCACTAGTATGCACTGGAGGAGATACAAGAAGAAACAGTAGATACAGTGTCATCATCTTTATCTGTTTGCTGAAACTGGCAGCCTTTTTTCTACAAATAATGTGACGAGCTTTTCATGACCCAGTTACATTGACAAAGTAATGACATGGTATCAATATTTTAGAAGTAGCTATGAATTAGTTTCTAGACTGCTACAACTTTTTTATCCCAAACTGATAGTGGTTAAATTTGAGAGTCAAAATACTATGGAATAAATTATAAACCGGTAACTTTATGTTAGGAACATTTTCCCTAATAGTGCACAGTTACATACAATATTCAGAATATTTTACCCAAGAAACTGGAATACTGGCACACAAGTTATCAATCTCTAGGTCACATCTGGATGCCTCCTCTGTCGGCTTTTAGCCTGCGAGAGCATTTGTGTTCATTTGGGCATCTGCTCTTACTGGGAGCACGTGTTGCTGAGGGAATGATGAGGAGGTATTTCAAGGTGGCAAACCAGATCGCCGGTAGAAATCATGTCACATTTTAGATTCTTTCACTGTGACTCCCATGTAATAAGGAAGTATTTCGCTAGACTGTTTATTGTAAATTGAAGTAATGGTTTACTTCACATTAGCGGCAAATATCCACTGAGTATGTTGTTTGTAAGCTGTCATTAAGGTTTTTGACGTTGATACACATCATACCACTTGGCTCTGCCATACTTTGTCACAAACAGTAGTATCACCTTCGCTGGTCTTGTAAATGGCACCTCAAAGCGTTTGAGCATCCGAGATCTCTTCCTGATGGGTACAGCTATTGTCACTAATTATCCATTTTCTTTAGACTTGTAGCAGAAATCTTGTGATAATTTCTGCAGCTTTCCACTGCAGAAACATGGTAGTCTCTAAATAGTTCAGCTACTTGAAGGCTGCTCTTTCTCATTCTGCCAATAGCTATTGGTGTCAGCTAGTATTTTATCAATGACGTTAGAATGAGAGAGAAAAGGTCAAGTTTTGTGTGAAAATCAATTACCTTTAACTTCCTTTCTCTCAGGGACTGCCATCTCCCCTTGTGATGGATACCTTCTGAATAAAATAATTATTGAAAATTACATTTAGGTCATAATCAATTAAAAATTAAATATGCAATGTTTTTAATCTATAGATAGATAGATGTATTTTACCTGAGGTACTGGTTAAAGGTAATATGTGATCAAAATGAGGAAAATCAATGTCAAGTAGATTAGAATGTGTATCTTGGTATCTGGAATGACCACCATCCTCTCCTCTTGTTTCTCTCATCACCTCTTCTTCCTGTCTTTCTCCTCTATTGCCATCATTTCTTTCTATATAACTTTTTCTCCTCTGCCCCTTAGGTGCCTCTGCAAATGCCACATACTACAAAGAAATTACATAGAAAAAACAGATCTTTAAACACGACTGTACACACACTTCTTGACACACAATAACTCAGATATGGACATGTGTGAGCACTACACACACACACAACAAATAATGAGTTAACATATTGTTTTTATCCTGAGCCAATTTGGCAACATAGCCTGTTGCACCATGCCTTTTTTCATCCTGTCTCAAGCCCCTGTTTAATAGCTAGAATGGCATTGTGCGCTATTGACTGTGGTGACAGGGCACGGTGCAGGACTGCAGTGCAGTAGAAAAAGCCAGAGCTAATAGCCAGACAAATGAGAAGGCCCTGTGCCGAATTTACGACATTATGGAGTCTCTGATGCTATGGCCACACTGAATAAAACGCTCTGATCGAAACATAGATGCAGAAGAAGATGGTCAAACACACAAAGACTTTTGTGTCAAGTGCATGCAAGTTTTGACAGAGACAAACTCTATACAACGTGTATACATGTCCACATGGGTCAAACACAGATTTTTTCTCTGCATTACCTCTTGTCTTCCCTTTACCCTTACATGCACGCACACACATTTGTGTATATGCAAATCTGTAGGCCAAAGTAAGGTGTTTTTTTTCTCCGAGGCTTATTAATATTTTCCATTTTACCCACTCAATCATTTTTCCAGGTTTTTTGTTAAGTATGGCACCACAAGAATTAAATGACCAAAAAGCTATTTTGTTGAGACAAGTTCAAATAGATGCTATGTGCTTTTATTTAGACTTTACACTCAGGCTAACTGGAAATGAATATTCCAGCACCCATCACTAGCCAAAACTGGCTACGGGCGATTTTGTGACAGAGAGCAACCACCGGCCATACAAAGGCTCTTAGGCCTGCATTACAAAAGAGCATGATTATCGTATTTGCACATCAGAATAGAGGCAAAATTCTTCGAGTTTAAAAGGATCATCGAGAAAAAACACACTGTAATTACAAACATGTTTTTGATCTTTGTTAACTGAATATTAAACAGTTTGATTAATACCCTCTGTAGAGGGCATGAGGCTTTTCTGCAGCCCATTTGACTTCCAAAGGGCTTTGTTAATCAAATATTTGAGAGATAGTCAGTATATTTTTCTCCTTATAAAAACTCAGCTCTGCAGCCCAATAACCATTAACCTGACATTGTTTCGGCATGACTTTAAAGTCAGTGTATGCTGCACACGCCTACCACAGTCAAAGTCTGGCCCCAAGTCAGATATATGAAACCTGCAACCTCACCATAACAGCGTTTATAAGGATCTGTATTTATGCATGTGTAGTAAATCACTTTTAAATGAAGACATAAAATCAATTGCATGAAAATCACATTTCTCATCTATTGCAATGGCATTGTTCTGCAGTGGTTGAGCTTTTCTGTACAATTATTTTTGATATAATGGGCAGATACTTTTCAAGCAAAGACTTGTTACAATTGAGGGTGTGTTGTTACGTAGTATGCTTTGAGCATATGACAATCTCATTCAGTCACTAAGTAGATCACATCCTAATTGTGTGTATATAATAGCTTGAATAACCAGTTGACCTACAGTGTAGTTCAAAGAAGGGTTATCATCCCAGTGTTTTCAAATTCAAATAGCCTTTGTTTTGATAGCATCATTCATTGCTGTTATTCTGTTGATACGTACGACAGCCGCTTGTATCACCTGGCTTTTGTGTGCAATTTGGTCCCTGCTGTGTTTAAAAGTCTCAAGATAAGGAATTGCTGTCTTTGGGCCGTTTCTCGATTCTGCGTGGTATTCCCCCAACAAGCTATAACCATTAAATCTGCTCTGACCAATCCAATTTCTATTCACCATTTAATATGTCTGAGTTTTATAAACAGATGAAGAAAACTAATTTAGGCTTCGAGTAGAATTTCAGGCAACCCTTAGAATGCATCAGAGCTATTGAACTCATTTCCTTTTGAAAAGATACACACCATAGCAATTACATGTTGATGTTCTTCATAGGACCAGTATTATCCAGAGAAAGAAACACTTGTAACGTATCTTCTCACATCTAATACTGTAACTTCTTTTATCTAATGAACTCTTCTGTTGCTCGGATCAGTGAAAGCTCTGGAGAGCTTAAACCAGAGGGGTAAAATTATTACCAGGAAAGGACAACACCAACAAAACTGTCTTTGAGTAAGTCTTTATTTTCTTTATGCAACTGTTTTCATTGTTTGATTTTTGTTATGTAGGTCTTGGTGTTCTGGCCCTTGTTTTTCTTGTCTCTTTTTTTGCTGCACCATTTGCAGCGGCACTGAGCTACAGTACTTATCTGTGGTGAAGTAGCCCTGAGTTTCTTTCTGATGCCCTATTTCCCCACTGTCATGGACTTCCTGTCCTGACAGAATGAACCGACAGATCGGGTTTGTTATGTACTTTGCAGCAAAATGCTACATTTGATCAGTTTCTAGATGCCCTAAAACCCCTTTTGTCTCATTCTGTACTATTTAAGTAGTACATCAGGCTACCAGAGTGTCGCACTGTGTGATCTATGCACACCGCAGTAGCTGTTACACCACCACACAGATGAGATTGTGTACTCTCAGACTGGAGTGAATGCACTCTAATTGCTAGTGGAGCCTGTCATTAATATAAATCTGACACACCCTGTAATTCCACAGTGTGCTAAACACTCAATGATAACAGGTTGCACCCACACCTGGCAAAATAGATCTCGGCATTTAACATGGAGACACATAGTAACAAAGGGGCTGTAATCTTTCATGAGACAATATTGTATACCACGGAAAGACTGAAGAGATGCTTCATGCCTTGTGGATTCATTGCATATAAGTAAACCCATAACTCTATTATAACCCAACAATTAACTTCTTCAGCTAATGAATTTCAAAAGTCAAGATGAAACGGATGCCAGTGAACTTCTTGCATTAAACGAAGGGTGGGTTGGTCTTATTAAATATTACAGCAAACCTTACAGCAATTATGATATCATATATTTCATGAATTTTATTTCCAAAAGTGCAGTCTTTGATTATAGATCAGATCATGAGGGAGAGGATCAAGGAATGCCAGACCACACCACTTCTGTGTTCAACAGTCAAGGCTTTGAAAACCATCTACAAGGCTTTATCCAGTGTACAATTATTATGTAAGTGGAGGCCCCAATATATTGTAGCTCCTGCAATTGATAGCTGAAGGTTATTTAATCCTCTGTCCCTTGCTGAACCTCCCATACATTTCCCTTTATTTTGTCTAGCTCAGGTAAGAGAGCTGCATTTATCCTTGGCACTTACTTTGATATCACAAAATATGAATGTAGTATTCAAGCAGAGCTGCCAAATACTCTTAAGTCGCAGTTGGAAGTCTCGACATTGAGAGATTAGGTCGATTTGTTAAACTAGATACATAATCTTGAAACCAACCCATGCCAAACATAACCACTTCAAAGATTTGACATTATCCACTATTCAAGTGCTTTTCACTGCAGTGGGTGTTTTTTGAAAGCACGAAGCTTTGAAAAGAAGTGTCTCTCTCAAAGCATTCTTGGTCCTTCTTCATTCAGTGGAATGAAGGAGGAATGCTAGGTGTTCCACTACTGCCCTGACCCAGGGGATGGAGAATGGCAAACTGATTGGCTCTTGACTTCAGGTGAGCGGCGCTTCTGCAGCTGAAGTGAAAGAGCTCAGATTTGTGTGGTGAGGAGGGTTAAGGCATTGGAAAATGCTCCCCAACCAATTTATACATGTCATGACATCCTAGTAACTACATTGCGCTATATCAGAGTATATTTGACCTATTTACTACAGCTGTGGAAAAACTTTTGTTGATATTGGAGTAATAGACTGTCTCTAATGATATTCATAATACATATAAAGTACACATACCATATCATGTCCTTCAAATTAGGAAAACAATAATATCAACTTTCAGATAATTGACGATTAGTAAACATTGTACAGATTACAAATTGTATTCATGCAGCTTTAGGAAACCCTTTTAGCTCTAAAAGGAGTCTGTTCCATGTAACATTAAAACCAGTTGCCAGAAGCTCAGGTCATTCTTCTTAAGTAGTTTGGTCTTAGCTGGATTACAGGACTCTTCTGGACAGAGACTCCCAGATGTTGTACCTGAATCTGCTGATACACTCTCCCAGTGTCGGGGTCACAGTCCTTAAAGCTTCTTTTACCATCAAATCATTTTGACCTCACCTTCCACATCTGCTGTTGTTCATTCAGGCCCTGGTACTTCTCAGTCATCTTGTGTTTTGTCTTTCTGTTATTTAGCTGTGATTGAGACATCAATCACAAATTGCCCTCTTCTGTTTCTCCAACCAAATTTATGTCTGGTTGGTTAGCCAGCAGCTGTTTATCAGTTCGAAACTTTAAGTCCAATAGGATCTTAACTATGTTGTTCTCAACCACTTTTAGGTGGTGTGTCCCATCTGGCATGGGGGGATTTCTAATCCATACTGCACAGATTTTCCTCACACTATCCTGCAGCCATTGGCTTGTGCTTCTGTTAGTGAACACTGACCTTGGCCTGTGTGTTACACCTGCCAGTTGTGCTGGGACTGTCTCTAGGTATCTTAGCCAGACCACACCTGGGTCCTGTCTGCTGTGGTAGACCCTGCCTCCTATGAATCTGGTGCTACAAAAACACACCGTAAATATCTGATTTCAAGATCTTCCTCTGGACTCTGCAGCTTCTAATTTACAAGAGTATTTCCCCAGGTTTAGTATTTCTAGTATTCACATGTATGAACATACGAAGGTGGGTTTTTTTTCATGGAAAGACCACTGCATTAAAGAGCATCACTGGTATTCATATTTTTTATCTTGGACATTTGTAAGTATGAAAAATGAGGTAAATAATAGATAAATAAATACATTCACCAGTTTATCTACTGAATTCAAGATATTAATGGCCAGTACAATGTAAACTCTGACGGCGAATGACACATTAAATAAATAATGAATTTGATATTTCATCAGAGTCGTATTTGAGGCATTGATTGCTTTTTCAGGTATTAGCCGGTGTGTGTTATCTTCTCAGCATCGGAGCAACTGCTCAATTTACCTGTGATGAGGACCATGTGCTGCAGGGTTCCAAAACGACACCTGCCAGCCAGAGTCAAGTCTTCATGTTTGAGCGACCACAGACCACCAGGCAAGGAGCGAGGCCAATGAGGAGCTAATAAAACAGTTTGATTAAGGCAGTGCCTCTGGAGAGTAGGCTCTATGCAGATAGAGGAAAGTTCATTTCTGTTAATTGTATTGTTTCTGCCAGCCTCTTACTTTTCTGTCCTAGTGTCATATTCCTGTTTTTCTCTGTTTCTATAGTGTTCGAAGCACCTTTAGAATTTGATTAATGGAAATGAAGCCATTAGACCCTCTCTCTACCTGTGCAAACAATATATTACCTTCTGTCATGTTACAATACAGGAATTATTACCTGCCTTCTGAGTACCCTTTTCATCAATATTTAGTAAATTTAACATTCCCAGGACTGACTTTAGGTTTTGTAGATAATTTAGATAATTTTACATTGTGTGTAAAGTTTGAATCTGTCTGGTGTATATCATCTGTGACTCCGCTTATCTTTTATACTGCTGGTGGTGAAAACATGTGGTCGAATCTTCAGGGACCGTCAGACCTTTACGCCCCAACTTCCCTATCCAGTATGAGAGTAACTCCCAGTGTGTGTGTGATCATCACACGAATCAAACAAGGCATGGAACCGAGTTGGGGCTCTTAAGCATTTTTTCTCTTGCATTGTATAATTAGCTGTTGAATGCCCACGAAACCCCACATTGCTACATGTGGGGTCCCACCCACTCAAGGCTGCCTCGGATCCTGACTAATTTTTCCCCTTCGCACAAGCTAAATTGAGCAATTAAGTCTGACACAATCCAATATTAGTCCACAGTTAAAGTCACTATGAGACAGTGCAAAAGTTGGAGTTTTGTGTGGAACATATACATGTCTGCTTTACACCATAAATCACAGCAGTTACTCTGCAAGATTAAAGGTCATAGACTAGAGGTATGATGATACCCATGGTTACCGTAGTGGTTTATGTATTTTAATCAGACATGAAAAAGTGTTTGCCATTGTTACCTCAGTCCATTTAGATAAGAAATGCTTCATCTACCTCTAGAGTAGTCTCTTTGCACTGTAAATGTGGTATTTATAAGATGTAATAATAGCTATTTCTGGATTAAATAGTAGAAATCCCAGAAAGGGCTTAAAGCAGAGTATAAAGAATATGGTGTAATGCCCCACTTGTGTTTTTTCTTTTTCAGTAATAGTTCCTCATTTGTTATATAATAAGCAGAAATGGGCATTTTTTCTTTTCCCCAATGAGCGAACCTCATCTTACATTAGAAAATTCTCTGTCCCAGCAGTACAGACCATTTAACCAGGTGTTTCTTTATTGGGTTTGTATTTATGAATGTGTTATTTCAAGGCCCACAGATAAAGGACATAGAAATGCACATATTTTGACATAAGTTCGCTTGTTACTGTGCCTATTAATACGTGGCTGCAGTGGATTGCATTAGTTCTTACTAGTCTACCAGTTTGATCGTGGCTGTTGGCAGTTGAGTTTATCTGCTTCATTAATCTAGGGTAACAGAAATGGAGTGAAATAATGATTGAGGAGACCAACTTTTCCCCAAAGTGAAGAAGAGGTCAAAGCTGTTTAATGGTCATTACTGCTTCTACATCAAATTTATTTCTATTGGTATTTTGTCCATGAGTCATAGTATACACAGGGGTGTCAGCTATGCCATCCCCTGCTAACAACAATAACCAACCAACCTCATTCAAAACTCACTAGGACTGCCATAGCTTTTGCGTCAGTGTTCTCTTCTAGGCAAACAAGCCACGACTTTGAAACTGAAACTCAACCATTAGTGTTATTATGGTAATTGCGCTTATGTGGATTTTGTAATGAGGCTGTTACATATGGATATTGTGCAGGCATTGTCTCCCAATGGCCAGAAAAGGGGATGCTAAGGATGAACAAATGGCCATCATATGTTTGTCATCAACAGATGTGACATCATGTTTAATATACATCCTTCCTTTTCATCATCACTAATCCATGCAGGCAAAGTGTAGGCTGAGATAACGGGCTTTATTGTTCTGGGCAGTAGACTCAATTTTCCGTTATTATAAGCAGATGTTGCCAGTTTTAACTGTGCGGAATATTTCATCTTTTGTGTTATAAGATTTGTTATGTGGAAAGAAGACATACTGTTGACAGCTTTGACAAAGATATCTCAAGGGCAATGGACAGGGCAAATTAATAATTCGGACTCTAAACCGCCCAGCTGTGATTGGTCTCAGTAATTGACCAGGCCCCAGCAATGCAGAGATGCTGCTGCTGCCTCTATATTGCTTTGAACAGTACTGGTGTCCTTTGTCAATAGACGAATGAACAGAGGCCATGGTCATTTGTCAAAGTTTCCTTTATTTTATCAACAGTCAAAAATGTGATGTGAGTTGAGTTTTATGTTTTGCTTCATTATCTAAAATATTGATGTTATTAGATTTGAATTTAGAGGTACTTTCTGCTATTTCATAAAAGTATCGTAAAATATATTGTATGCTTAGTAGTTACCCAAAGGCAGGGAGGAGGAAATCTTAGGTCTTTTTACAGCATTGGTTGATCAAATATATGTTTATCTGCTTGTAGAAATGTATATATAATTTTACACTTTCTACATAGGCTGGCCTCTACAGCTTAGAAGCTGTCTCCAGAAACATTTTCTCCAAAGGCAAGAGGGAAAGTTGAGCAGCTGTGTTAAGGAATTTTATAAATGAGATGGTTATTTTGCAATAAAATCTAGTATTTGGAAATTCCTGCACATCTGATGGAGGGTTTTGACTTATATGAACATATGAATAAGATTGGTCACAGATAGCAGCAGCAATGTTGATTGATAGAGCTGTGAGTTTGAAACCACTAGCAGTTAGGTGTAAAATAGAATGGTCTCCAGGGGTAGATGATGGGCATTCGGACTCATAGTTTAGTTTGTATTACCCAAAACACTGGGTTGGGGAAAGAAGAGTATGTTGAAACTATCTATCTATGGTGTATGTTAACATATAAAATCAGAAAATGTCTTTAAATATTAAGCCCAAGGATTGCTTTTGTTTATGTTAACACTTATCAAAGACAGATCATAAAGCATCTGTATTTTGTATTTCAAACAGGTTATTCAGATCAACTTTGAAGAGTTTGACCTGAAATTGGGTATGATTCACTAACCATTGAGATGGAGGGAAGTGAAAGGACTTAAACAATAATTCAAGTGTAAGTGTACTGTATAAAATTTTAATTGCTATGTTATCATACCCACAATATTGTAGTCAGATGTTACCAAGCCATGGATAAAGGGTTTTCAGTATAATGTTGAAGCAAAGAACCTTGATTTAAGTGAAAACTGCACCATTTAAATTGGCTTATTCTGTTGAAACATATGTACTGAAATGCTCTAATGTTTAAAGTATATTTTTTGTTTCAGTTCCTTTTAGAAGATTTTAGGTTTTATAACACTGGGTGTGATGAGATGAGGCTTGAAAAGTGTATTTGATACTCTCAGTGACTTCTTTTGTTGCCTTGTCTGCAGGCTGACTAAGCTTTGTCCCAGGACCTGATTGTCAGCATGTCCCATCAGATGTGGCTCATCTCCAGTCTGATGAGAGGGGTCAATCGGCTTCAAGATCAACTATAAGGCAATACAGACTTAAGTGCTGATATATCATCTCTAACTGGTTCGTATGCATGTCTCTGACTGTCTCTGCTCAGCAAGTCCAGTTTCCTGCCTGCCTTTCCAGCCTCATCTGTCTCTCACTCTCTTCTCTATCTGCTTCCAAAAAAAAAAATCTCTTAACCAGGCTCAGATTGTCTACCTGGACCTTATATACACAAGAAGAACAGTAATTAAAGTACTTGGCTTGACTCAATCCTACTTCTCTTTCCCACTTTCCTATTTCCATCCCTCTCTCCGCCTCTCTCACCTGTGAAATTGGACAAAGAGAGTTGGCGTGACCCTGGCACCTCTGGTATGGTCGTGAGGTAGTGGCTTTTAAATGGAGATGTTCTGCGCTTTGAATGCCAGTTTGGATTTGAGCTCATTGGGAGAGGATGATAACCTGGCGCAGAACAGAACAATCAGTGGTCGGCTAATATCCCATCTGCATATGTGACCACAGGCTTTTTTTTCTATGACAGTACCAGCGTGCAATTACTTATGCGCTTGAAAGTTCAGCAATGACACTAAACTATTGGAGGATTAATTAAAGGCCGTTAAATGACCATAAGAAAAATTGTGTAAACAGTAATACATATAATGTAAAATGGGAATTGATAGCATGTCTGGTTTTGTTATTTGAGGTTGATTTGAAAGAAGACAAATGGGGTATACACTTTTGTAGTAGACTGGAGAAAGGAACCTGCATTATACTGTACATTGTCCTTTCTCAAGACGACCTAAACCCTCCTGTGAGTTTCACTGTACCAACCCATATCCATAAACAAAATCTAATTACTATTTCTCACAACTAATATTGGGGAGGGTCTATGTGTCTCATATTGCTTTTATGTCTGTGTTTTGTACAGTAACTCTATGCTCAGCCCCTTATAGCTCTTCATGTTTCTCCAATCACTCAGCACCCAAGGGAGCAGTGTTGTTCACCGATTGCTGGAGCTAGTTATACAGTAATTGATATATTGTTCTATGTTGGTCTTGGTGCTCATGATCCTGTCATGGCAGAACTTTCAGTATGATGTCAGAGTTGTGGTAAAGCAAATTGCCTCACCTGGGATATTTAAGTTTTAACATTACTAATACATGTTGCACCTCCATCACACAGTCCCCTGTTTCCTCCAACTTCACTGTTCATGGGGACTGTATTGTCTCCGATCATCCAGAGGGCTATGGGAACAACCTTAATTGCGTGGTGGCTGATTATCTCCGAGCCGGCTCCAGAATCCACTCTGTATTTTCAATGACTTTGACCTGATTCCCTATGACTTCCTCACTATCAAAGATGGGGATCAGTCAGGGACACAATACCGGGACGCCTCAGGGCTGAAGTCTTTCCCACCTGACGCCCAAAACAGCATCACTGCAGCTGGAGTTTCAGGCTGATCATTCAATGTCTGATTTATGGTCCAATATCACCTACAGTAAGTGACTGATCAATTTAATTGCACAATCATCTAGTGTGCCTTTATAAGAAAATACATGAGGGTTATAGATTGAAAGGATTAGTATGACTGACTCTTAGAAAATATCAGGACTGGAAATTATCTTTTAGAACTGTACTTAATGTGCAAACAAGTTATTTTATATATCATGAATTAAAAAGGTGGAAATGAAGTTGAACAGCACCTGTAATTTTGTGAATGTGAATGTGAATACCTGGCCAGCCTATATATACTCTTTTGTGTTTAAGATATAAAATTAAAGTGCCACTTTAGTAGAGCATACTCACCAAGGCCACAAACCATCCTACATATCTCCATTATCAACAGATTATTTTAAGAAGCTGACAGAGAATCTCACAATGTTATGGGAAAGATTAAAAAAAAAAAAAAAAAAAAAAGAATTACTGATCTGACCTTAACCAGACCTGTAAACTGAATGGTTCTTCCGTATCTATGCCCCATCCCTCTGGCCTTTTTCAAGTTTGGTGCAATTGGTTCAGTACTATTGCATAATCCTGCTGACAAATAGCCACAACAACAGACAAGGGAAAACATCACCTCTTGTATCTTGTGCCGCCTTGCCTAATAGAGCACCATTCTATGTAGGCACAAGAAGTTCTAAAGACACACAGGCTATTGTCACCTCAGGTGTGTAGAGTAAGACCTCTGTTAGTTTTCTCTCCTCGCAGACACGCTATACCCCATTTCTATCTTCCTACTACAGACCCCATTCCTCATTCACACAAGATGCTTGTCACTAGATCTTGTTCTCTTCTTCTCACACACAAGCTTCGGGCGAATGAGGCTCTTAACTGGCATACTGAATGCCCAGCTGGGGACAGTTTCCAGCTGGGGAGCTCCATCTCTGTGGCTTGTGAGGAGGGCTTCATCAAGACGGGCTGACACTGCCATCTGAGGAAGCAAGGTGATGGGAGCGGCTCATCTCAAATGTGTAAAATACAAATGAATAACTATTACTGTGTGGTTGTTTGAGGATAGGCTGGGTCTATTATTAGGAAGAGAAAAAAAGAACAGAGAGGAATTGATAAAAAAAACACGAGTGGGTTATGTGGAAACACAGCTCAGAGTCCAAACAGGCTACATTTATCTTATGTTCAGGTGTTTGTAATCATGTCTTTGGTGACTCCATCCTATATTTATTTTAGTTTTTTTCATGTTGGTGTCAAAGATTACTGAGTGGTGTCACCTTAAAACAACAACTTTTCTCTGCCCCACTTTCTTTCTCTCCTCCCCACCATTCTTCCTCCTCTGCCCCTCCAGCACCTTAGCCACCACCAGGGCCATCTGGTGTCATCCTCTCCCTGCGCTAGGCTACTACAAAGACTCTGGAGTTGTGAGTGGGCTGAGGCCGAACTGGACGTGCCCATCAAGATCAGCTTTGACAGGTTTGTATGATGTGCTGCAAACAACTGAGCCAAAAATGTGTACACACACTCACAGATTCACAAAGGGCACAGACAGGAAACTGAGAATAAGCGTAATAGTCCTTTATCAATATAGTGTAATGTATGAGCACTACACAGCACACAAATATATATGCGCATAGTACATGAGCAACACAGACGTTACTGCCCTGTGGTAGGCCTCAGACTAAGAAACAGAAAATCAGAGGAGGTAATGACCGTACCTAGTTTCCAAAAATCTGAAAGCCTTGAGTACCCTTTATTTTGTTGGCTTCCGCGACATAACCGGAGTGCTTAATGAAAGAAAAAAAAGTCCTGCTTTAAGATCTTTATTTCTTACTCATTTAAAAGCAAAACCATAAAAATGTCTATATTTTATAGTAATTATCGCTTCTCAGTGCTGACACATTCCCTTTGTAAAGAAAAATAGCTACTTTCCCAATGTTTTTTTTTTTTTTTTTTTTGTGTGTGTGTGTATGAAATGATCCCAAAATCTTTTGCCTCCTAATTTGGGTAAAGAGCCAGTTTTCCTATGCTTAGGTTAATTTGTCTGCAGGGTAATATGGTTCTTTTTTAGTTTTGTTAACAAGAGAGAGAGGTGGATTTTCCCTTGCTGAAAATGTTAGATTTTTTTTTTTTTTTAAATATTAATGTGATATTGTAACTCTGTGGTGATGTCACTTGTTTGATGATACATGGGACCCGAGGGTGACCACAGATCCACACTGTATCAGACTTCCAAAAACTAAAAAAACTTTATATTATTGCTGTGTTTATGTCTTCATTCATTTCTAGAATTAGAATATCGTAACGCGCAAAATGGCCTCAAATAGTCTAATCCGTCAAACTAGAAGTATTGTTTCAATACAGTAATCACTTGCAACCTCTCTTTTTACTTCCTTTTAAGGTTTCAACCGAACTCAGCTATGACTTCCTGAAGTGCATGGACGGTCCCAACCTGCTGTCTCCTCTGATTATTCTCAAGCGATCGAACCCAGGTCCTCAGTTCCTGCCGTAGTAGCAGTAACTTCCTGTATCTGCTTTTACTAATTATACACAGCTTTAGATCAACAGTGGATTCAAGATCTTCTATGAAGAGGAGTACATTTCTTTTGCCTATGTGCACTGCAGATATGTAAACTGGATTAAATACAGTTTCGGATTAATATGTAGAACTTTTTTACAGTACTTTCACAGTATTTAAAAACATTCAACTGTTTCAATGAGATATTTTTAATTAATGAAAGAAAGCAGAGATCATACACTAAGTACTTAGAAATTTAAATTGCCCTGCCTTTTTGGTAAATTTATTAAGATCTAAAACTGTAGTACAAGACCAAACTGTGCTGAGATTGTGTTTCAGGTGGATTACATGACACAGTCGACAGACCCAAGAGCTTTGATTCTCTGGATGAAACTAAATTTATTCAGTTTACGTTTAGGGATTAAGAAAAATTGAAGAAGTGTACTACTGAATCTTTAGACATGCTTATTTTGGGAGACCAAGGTCAACTTTGCTACTGTGAAGCTGGTGTTCAGACAAATTATCATAGGTTGAGTTAAGAAGTTTAAAACCCCACTGTAAACATGTTAACAGGCCTGTTATGTGAAAGGTTAAAAGAAATGGTCCAATATTTCAAATAAATGTAAACAACATTTAGCAAAAGGTGGAATTGTGGAATTGTGGACGCCAAAGACTGGGACACATCTAGAGTTGTGGATCCCAGAAGACAGAATGCTCAGGGGGAAGGGACGGTCCCAACTCAACTCATGTTCACTGTTGGACTATCCAAATGTATTCTTGTACTTTACTGCTCCTTGTCAGGTACAACAGTAGCCCTGAGTTTTAAAGATGCAAGCTGGATCTTCGGCACACAGACTACTTAAGAAAAATCTGGGCAAGGGAAGAGAGAACCTTATTCTCAGAGGTATGGTAATCGAATACTCTGAATAACTACCACATGGTAAAATCTTCTGCACTCGGGAGTTTTCCAAGACACTATACATGGATTGGTGGTCTTTTAAAATCAAATGGAAAATACTCTGGCTGTAGTGTGATGTATCACAATTGTTTGCACTAGCACCATACTCCTTGTCACTCAGAAGTGATCATATAAGAGTTTGTTATTATGTCTGTATTATTGACTGAAAGCAGACCACAAGTGCCTTTTGTCTTATTGTGTTTCACTCATGCATTCCTTTTGTTGATGAGGCTACTAAAAGCAATAACAGTAAGATCATATTAGCTTTCAATTGCAATTAGATATATCTGGCCAGAAATACTTTGGGAAACTGAGCCTAGTTCATTTGGCAAAATAGGTCTACAAAATAGGGGTTGTCGGTGACTTTAGTGCTTTGAATATACTGAGGCACGGAAGTGACTGCATCATTTCTTTTGTATGTATGTATTAGTTCGAAGAAGCTATAAAATATAGTTTTGTTTGTTATTTACAGACACATAGGATCAGGGCTGAATGGGAATGCCCCCCAAAAAAAAAAAATTTTGCACCTATCTGTCCATAGTGATCAATGAATGCCTACTTTCATTGTGTTCTAGGCAAACGGTTATTTATTTACTAAAAAATAATTAGATATTACTCTAGGAGAGCAAGACGTTTTCTTCAGAGGCCCAGCAATATAAAGGAGGAGCCATAATATCACGTAATAATAATCAGTCAGCCTGGGCTATTATAGATTATTATCATGTTGATGACTGTAATCTATAGCTCACAAGTAGTATATATAGTATATAATTACTGTGTTACACCGTTAACTGTATCAGTTTTGTCTATAAGGCATAACTGCAGCCCTCAGCATACTTGCATGTCTCCTAGTGACCAGTAAATTGATTACAGGGAGTGTTGAACCTTATCAGATCTTAGAATACAAAACAATTTGTTTGATTTGCTGGAGATCAGTTCTCAGGTGCTATTCACTTGTGTAGTAGCTGCTGTTTTACATTAATTTCATTAAATGTGTACTGTACCTTTTTAAACACTGGACAATGAAGAACACTGATGCCAGACATCTCACAACAAACAGGAGCACGTTTTCTTGACATGTCTGAGTCCTTGACTGGGCCAGTCACCCGAAATTACTGCAGCACCAAAGTTGACTAGAACCAGGACACATCTGAAAGAGAATAAAGTACTAGTTCAATTTAATTGTTTGTAAAGCAGCACAATTAAGAAATAAAATACTGTTTCTGGATAATTCTTTTCTTAGAATAGCCTACCCACTGTTGACCTGATAACTGCTTACACAACTGCCAGTCAGTGCCTAAAATCAGCATATATCTTTAGTGCATCAGCAACCCTACTTGGAAAGAACGAAACAACAGTCCTGAAAATCATAGGAAAATAGGGCATCACTTTGCAGTTTGTATTGCTACCAGCCGCTCTAGGAGCAAACAAGTGACAAAATATTTTTTATGAGGACCAGGAGTGGTGGGAAGTTTATTTGTGCAGTCATAATTTACCGTTCTCTCTCCCCATGAACCTACTTTGCCAATTCTGTAATTCTTCCTCGGCCAGCCAGAACATCCACTTCTCTCAGTGGGTGATCTGCTAAATTTAACAGAAAAGGGACTGCATGGAGATGAAACTTTGGGCAATCAACGTGAACTTGAAGTCTTTGATAACAAAGTGAGGTTTCACTATGGAATCTGCTTTTGGCCAACTACGAAGCCCACTTATCGTACTGCCTGTCAGTGATGACAGGCTCAGACCAGCCTGGGGCACGCCCCTGTAGCACAGCCACTTAGTTCTCCCAACTATCTCAACGGTATTTCTTCCACTGCAGTGAGGATAGATGAGAAGATCACTCTGTTATCAAAGAACTGATTGGCATGTTAAGTAACCAAAGTCCTTTTTCTAACGTGTTTCAATGGCCAAGATGCCTAGATGCTGCCTCTGTGCTGGTGCTGTGTTTGTTATTTTGTTTGTTGACCCGCCAGTGGCACCAGCTCTTCAGAGATTTCATGGACATCAGGCCACTACCGTGAATTAACACCTTCATCGCTGCATCTGTGGAATGACATCTAAACAAGGTGCCTCACCTTACAGAATGGAGAGGAGGAAACATGAACATCGTGACCACTCATATTTCTCCTGTCGCCAGGGGAAAAACAGAGATCTTTTCTTCATTTTCCGCCAGCCATAAATGAAATTTTGGCTGGTGATGATACTGAGGGTTTAAATTTCTGATTAAAAGATAGAGAATGACTAATGAAATGACATGATCTAAATAACATTGTCGAACCATCAAACCTCTGAGCTGATCACACCTACATCCCATGACCTCAGGCCAACGTGCAGAAAATGTGCTGGTTGTAATTCAAAGATGGACAAACCCCAGTATTGTCCTCGAATTTTAATAAAGGCAACTTCCCTAACTCAATTGAATCACCAGTTTGCTGTGTGATGTTTGCAGACGACACCACCTCAATTGGGCTCAGTGGGAGAATGGTCAGGGAGGAGATTGATCAGCTGACAAGCTAAGTTTGGCAGTTCAACTGCTGGCATGCTCATGTACTGCACCCACCTCACCTCCCACCAGTCTGCAGCACTGCTGCTACCAAGCAGACAGAGGCAGACTGCAGCGTACATCCGTTCAGCGAGGCATCCACAACCTGCCTTTCTCTCCTGCAACTGCACACCCAGGACTCCTGAGGCGGGCAGAAAATTGCGGTCATTCCTCTCATCCTGTCCAAGACCACCACAAGAACAGCCCACCCAACTGGACTTAAAGATCAAACCCCCCAAACACACACACGCAGACCACAGATTATAATCTTGCTGCAGACATTCAACACACTTAATAGAGTTTTAGCGGCTATACCCTTGTGGAATTGGTTTTATAACTTTGGGAGGAGACACCAATAAATTGATCATCTTTCCTGAACTGTTGTTTACCATATACACCAAAACACTGACATACACAGCCTGCCTTCACCAGAGAAAAGAGAGGCAGTTCCAGGGACACTGTTGACTTATTACCCAAAGCCTACATGGTATGCTGAGATGTCATGGCACACTTTAATTGTGAAAAGGGCCTTTCAAATCCTTGCAAGAAAACACAGTAACTAATGCATTAAAAGTGAATGAGATACAGTTTTGCAATCATTCTCGCAACGCCACTGGCCTGAAAGAAGTATGGGAGAGGCCTTTGCACTCTGAATGGTGTCAATGATCTGCAGACCTGGCATTTGACTCAGAGATGTCCAGAGAGGTAACTCCGCGCCTGGGACAGATCATGCATGAGAGTCACTCCTGCCAGGCGAAATGGTCACACCAGTTCTTGATGACAACCGCGCGCGATTACACTATTTATGCTTCCGCCTCAAACGGGCCAGTGGAGGTCAGGCTGAGGGGGAATGCATAGAGCAGCACGCTTGGCCATGGATGAGCTAGAGCATCCAATTTCTAGGGGAACGCTTTGTCCCACAGGGAGAGAAAAATTGTGACAGGAGAGTCCATCTCAGACAGGGGTTTCCGGCCAAGTGATAGGAGATCCACCCCTGTTAAATATGCCTGCACATGTGATGCCCGGCACAGATGCCTGTGCTGCTCCACAGATTATCTTTCGCTCAACTCTGTGCAGCTGCAGGAGATGAAAAGTTTCACCCTCATGTGTTGATGGCCGTGGAGTTGTCTGTTTTTACCAAGACATGGCTAATTTTGAGAAAGTGAAGAACAAGTTTTAGTGCAAAAGAACACTGCTCAAAGCTCCAAGATGTTTGCGTGAGCCCGAGCCTCAGCAACACCAGGTGCCCCTCTGCCCAGCATGCACGCCCCCATCCTGGATATGGGACGATCTGTCAGTCCTGGTTACCCTGATGACACACCGCTCCCAGCGGGACCCCTGAGTGAGCCCAAGCCCATTGGCGGGAGAGCGCACTACACAATGCTGGGGTGATTCACCCGCGCTTGAGGTGACAATACGCGGCACAGGCGCACGTATTACCCAACACCTCCGGAAAATCCTCATCCCTGTAGAAGCCCCAAATGTACAACAGATATCACTGAAGCCGAGCAGACGCAGGCAGTTTGAATGTTTAACTTACAACTGGAAAAAGGGAGAGGCAGGAGAGAGAGCTAACCCTCCATAGCGTGAAGCTTTATAGGAGAGGGAGTTTATGTTGAGACTCAGATATTCCACTTGGCTTTTGGCTGCTGGATGCTGGAACCTCAGATCACTGAGACCATCGTAGCGGAATCTCTGATTGCCTGATCCTTGATTGGGAGCACATATCAGATAATCAAGCTATGCACGAGAATATTCACGCTGCCCTGATAAGCAAACCTGAGAAATTTCCCTGTGGATGAATGATGGCGTGAAAATAGGCGCCTTGAGATCGGCTTGTCATAAAACCAACCCAAAGCGAGTCTGTAGAAGTGCTTGTTTAACACAGAGATCCAAATGGGCGGCGGGATGAGCTCTTCTTTGGAACGAAGTAACAGGAGTAAAATCCAGCTGAGTTTCGGCCGGAACGGGTTCTGATTGGCTCTGATCGCTTCTTTTCATTATTATATATAATACTGTATTTTGTCCTTAGAACATAAACATCCTCCCGGCCACACAGGAACCAACACAGCACCTGAATCTGGGTGGTTTCCGCGAACTGTAGTCTGTAGAGAGAGAGAGAGTTTACAATCCACTGGTGCATTGCGATGTGCGCACCTGTCCGCCCAGGCAGTAGAGAGAGTACCTGATCTGAGAGGCTCACCCAGTGGAGCGAGAGTCTCTGTGGGTATAGTCCGCACCACATGGGTTTGTTTTATTTTGTTTTTGGGAAAATGATCGCCCTTGGCCTCAAATTTCATGAATGCTTTCTTCTTACAACAAAGTGGGAGTACTCAGACACTGTGTTATTTGTCCCTGACTCTCCTCCTCTGAAACATGAGGGGAGAGAGGCTGAGAGAGAATACCTGGGACAGAACTCACCAGGGCCTCTGAACCATGAACTTTGGAACTCTGTTCCACCTCTCTTCTCTTCTTTGTGGGAGGGGGAGAGAGAGAAGCTGTGGATGCTAGGTTGCACGCTGCTTCTTCCCTTCCCTGGGGTGGGAGGGGCGGTTTCTCGAGTGTTTGCCCCATGGTCCTGGGTTTCCTGACCTGGACTGCTGGTTAGTCTTGTAATAGGTTGCTTGTCTCTGTGCAGCAAAGCCAGGCCTTGGTCCCGGGAGGGACGAGGGACATGCTTCCTGGGTAGGCAGAGGTCAAAGGCTTCACCCTCTTGCTTTCTGAGGGTGCTGGTTTCCCTCATCTTCTGCAGAGCCAGACCAAAAAGACCTTTGGTGGGGTCATAAGCAGCGTCCATGACCTCTGCCTTTTGTGCGTCACTCAGGCCTGACAGGTTCAACCACAGAGCTCTTTCACCTGCAACTGCGAGCCCCATCACTCGACCACAACCCTGTACTGCTCCACGTGAGGAGCACAGGATGAGGTCGTTAACCACACAGATCTCATCCCAGAGAGCTGGGTTAGGTGACCCAGTGTCCAGCTGCCGGCCCATCTCTTCCAGTATTTCCGCCTGGTATGCAGACAGCAGCGCCATAGCATTCAGGGAGCACACTGGTTGTGCTGCATATTTATACATTCTCTGGAAAACAGAGGCAGTGAGGCATTCCATTTTGCTAGGCAGAGAGATGTTGCTGGAGGCTGAGAGAGAGCGACGGTTTAGGGTGGAGGTAATAAGCCACTGAAGGCTCCACCACTGGGGGTTCGGCCAGCCCCAGTTCCCCCATCCCGTGCATCTCCAGCTTAGAGTAGCCTTTGGTAGGAAGCTTACTGTTGAACAGGTTAGACCAGTACCTACTCACTTCCTTCATGCAGGCAGGCACTGCCAGCAGAAGTTGTTTTACTGGCAGCTGGGCTAGAGGGAGCCTCTTGCCGTCATAGAGGTCTCTCTCTGCCCCTTCAGTGTCCTGGACTGCTGAGGTCAGAGTTGGCATCGCCCTCTGCCTCCTCACCCTCTGTCTCTCTCTGCCCCTTCAACGTCCTGGGCTGCCGAGGTCAGAGTTGGTGTCACCCTCTGCCTCCTCGCCGCATATTTCCCCCTCAAGGAGCTCCTCGCATGTCTGGAGGTTCAGCATCGGAGCAGCTCGCGGCAGATGGGTGCTGGTTTTGGCTTTTGGGGTGGCTCCAGACAGGCTTGGGTCCTGGTTGTTGGCCACAGCCACTCTAAGCTGCCTTTCCAGTATCTTTTCTGAAATAGACACACAGTGAGGACATGACTGGGGGTCCGCCAGCAACGCTTGAGCGTGTTCAGCGCCAATACATGCTATGCACATTGGGTGAGGGTCCCTGCCTGAGATGGATGATCCGCACGACGTGGGGCACAGGCGGGATGCAGCCTCTTTATTCTTTGGTTCTGACCCTTTGGTGGGGGTATCGGCCGAGGACATGGTGACTGGAAAGGGGAAGACTGAATTAATATAAGCTGTACTCCAGACTTAAATCGGAAAAAACTGTGTTTGGCAACGTGGTCCTAGCCAAACTAGCCTGGAAGAGCTGAGGGAGCTTGTATAGTTTCTTCATGGGAAGAAAGCGAGAATGATTTGAGAGGGGCTGGTCGACTGTGTTGCTATACAGGGGGCGTGCCCCAGGCACAGTTTGACCTGTCTGTCACTGACAGACGTGATGTCATTGGAGCTTCCGTAGTTGGTCACGCCAAAGCGATTCTAAAATAGAATTTTTTCATTAATGCTTTATGACTTCAATATACCTTTCTCAACAATCATATTTTATTTGCATAAGCAAGAGCAGACATCTACTGTATAAATAGTTCAACAGAATCTAACGTACTGTGTGTAAGAATGGAAAAAACATACAGTCAGTTGAAAATTCTATACTTGATACATGTACACATTGAAAACATGTGTGGCGGTCATCTGTTAATAATGACCAGACAACAAGCCCTGTAGGTAAACAGAAAAAAACTAGACACTAAATTAAGTTTGTGAACCAAGAGGACTTATAAAAATTAAACACAACAGTAGTTAAATTCTGTTGCCAAGGAGAAGATGTACAATTGTCTCATAATATATTCAAGAAATAAATGTTTCATCTTAATTTCCCTAGTGGTTACATTGGACACATACTCCTGTATGGATCCTGGTATCCCAGTGAATGGTGTACGTTTAGGACATGACCTGTCCATTGGCTCCACGGTGTCCTTCCAGTGTGACCCAGGATACAGGCTGAGCCATGATGAACCACTGGTTTGTGAGAAGAACCACTTCTGGAGCCACCCACTACCCTCTTGTGATGGTATGTATATGCAAGTGTACAGTTTTGTGCAGCGTATTCTAGTGCAGGGAGCAGTCACATCCATGAAATCCAGAACAATTTTCTTTTGAGTGAATAGTAATCATATTTGTGATAGATGACACCATGTGATATAATAAAGTCCCTTTGAGAAACCTTTGAGCTAAATGACCCTAAAATATAAAGACCAACATTCCAATCCTCAAAGCAGTCCATGAATGTTAGTCATCAAATCCTGGTTGTATTTTATACATCACCAAATCTTAGCTCATTAAGATGTCAACATTATTTTGAGAACATTCATAAAAGTCTATCTGCAATACAGTATGTATACAAAGTCAGTCTTTTAGCTATAGATACTCATGGAAAGCAGCCAGTAGTAACTGCCAAGAGGTTCCTAAACTATTTTTGTAAAAGCAGCTTCTTCCATTGCTGTCTGTATTTTCAAACCTGAAAAAAATGGCCTTGCTGGCAAGAGGTAATGACACGAGCATAAGTGACTATGGGTTCCCCATAGCAGGTCTGACTGACCAAAAATGTTTTTTACTCAACAAACAGACTCAGACCTTGTGTGAACAACTTACCTGAGGTGTTATGAATCATTTAACACTGAAGACAGAGTATGCTCAACTTCAAAGCATTGAGTTCAGCATATTTCTGATTTTGATAGCTCACTCTAATCTCTCTCTCTGGGTTGTGTTTGTACAGTTTTGCCTTTTGTGCCACATAGAAGCTCACTGAAGGACAATTATGGTGATTACTGTTGCGGTGTACAAACCATAAACGATGTTCCTTAGTCACGGATCACTCATTTTAAAGAATATAATGAATAAAATACATGCAAGGGGGGGAGCTCCATACCATGCATATGATACAGTGCTATGTTATCCAGCTTCATCCCAATGGTTTTCCCGAAAAGTCATTTTATATCTTAAAGCATTTTCTTGCCTAGGTGTGTGCCAGTCTGGTGCCAAATGCCTTGGCTCTCTGCCTATGGAGCCTCTGAAGTAGATCATTTGCCAAGTGTACTCATCCACTTTTAATGACTTTATGTAATTTTGGCTCATTAATAAAATATTTGATATAATTTTGTTTGTGGGTGAGGATTCAGGCCTTGATGTGTTGTGCGGGCTGGAGGGCCCGAGGGTGGAGGGAGAGAAGAGGAGGGGTGGGTGTGTGCAGCTGTGGAGCCTGAGGCATCACAGTGATCCTCCAAAACATCATCTGACATTCATTACTTTGAAAATATGTACATGCACAAGAGTTCTACTTCTAATATTTGTCAGCGATTGCCGTTTTGAGGAAAGCATCCGGGCATTTGGCTGCAATGCCACCCTTAGGGCATTCAGGCCAAAGAACAGGCACACACGCACACACACACACACCCACCCACACACACACACACACACACACTCACTCAAAGGAAGAGAAAAAAAACAAAGCTTGTCAAATTTAATAAATGCTATATTTAAAAAGCAGCCCTTTTATGAAATGACCTTTTAGCTGGAAAACACAATGACAGCAAGAGAAAATGCTGCAAGTTTGAACAATATCCACTCGGACCAGTTAACCTTCAGACAGAGATTTAGCATTGTCTCTCTCAGTTCTAGCAGCCAATGAGAGAGCTTATCTCAACTTCCTTTGATTAGATAAGAAGCTTTCTACAGTAATTATATGTCAACTGTCAACATGTATATGACAGTCATATTACTGAGGAGACATATTGTTGCCTATTCAGAGTCCCAATCACTCATCTGTAAATACTCTACATGGGGGTGGCAACTGAATATCTTATATCTTATCTTCCTACCAGTAGTTGGAGGTCAAAGGATGATTGTGTCTATTTGGAAAATTATTAAAATCATGTGCAAGTCACACCATAGTAGTTGTTATTTCAAATTCATAATATACTTGTAATAGGTCTTCATGGTGAGTAAATGTAATGATTATCATGTTTTCTGGACAATGACTTTCTAGTTTAAGATACCATATAAGAGAACAAAATATGGATGGATAAATCAATTTATGAATAATTTATTGTCCTGTAAGGCAGATGGGCTGGTTTGGAGAAAGAGAGAAAAAACACATTGTGTTGGCAGAATTACAGGCATCATAAAATAGCAGGACAGAACATGTGATATGACTCAAATGCATTATTCATTTAAATCATTCCTCTGTCTTCAGGGTGAAGGATTTATTGTTCATTTAATAATTATTTTATTTTTTTCATTATCTTCCCTTTCTATTCAGCATCATGCGGTGGGGATATCAGGGGACCTGGAGGGATCATCTTATCACCTGGGCTACCCAGAGCCGTATCTTAACTTCTAAACTGTACGCGGACTGTAGAAGTCAGCCATGGAAAAGGTAGGAAACCCCGACTAATTTTCATTGACAATTTAATTCGTAGATTAAACATATGTTTTCTATTCATCTTAAGACTTATATTTAGAAACCTTAAACTATAGATTTGTTAAATATCTTTTTAATACTGGTGTGAATCATTCACTTACCACTCCATCAATAACAGCATGTTATTTTCAGTCCTACCACACACTTGACACACTCAAGAGTCCTAACTATGGCCAAATTATGAAAACTATAAATTAAATGACACCCCTCAACACGATTCCATGAACATTACAGGATTTATTATTATAAAGTGAGAAGTGTGTCAGAAACATATTTTACTTGAGCAAAGATATAGTTCTAAATTTAAACTTTTATCATTGGCAACAGGGCCAGAAAATGCTTTAGGATAATATTATGTTCAGGTGTTCACTTATTGAAAGATTAACTGTCTTTTTTTTTTTTTTTTTTTTTTTTTAAGCATCTCTAGTATTGGAGAATTCTCATTTGGGTATCATCATTGTTAGAGAATATTGCATTTTCAATTTTTTTTCAGTTAAATATCATTTAATGAATAACTTTGACATTTCAGTGGTTCATGAGGTAAGAGAATTTGGTATATTAGTTTTATTCACAAATTAATCTTGATTTTATTAGTTTAATCATTATCACAGCACCTACTGTCAGTTTTGTGATCAGTAACCAGTTCTAAGATGTTTTGTAATTCATTTTCATTTTGAAAGCACACTTATCTAGCACCCCAGCACTTAGCTGTATTATCCCTGTATTTTACCGTAGCGCTTTGTTATCCCCTTCTAAGACCCATTGAAATGCCATATTGTATCTCCTAACATAGTCAGTTGATCCAAATGTAGCACCCTGTTTCTCTGCACAGAGTCACCTTTTGATGGTTGTCACCGGCAACCTACTCTGAATTGTTTGACACCATAAACATACAATTGCCATGTTTTTAATTTCTGCCTCAAATTTCTGCCCAATTTGTGTTAAACTCCCCTATTATTTTTTGCTTGCCATATACAGTGGCAAGAGAACTGCTTGGAATTATAAGGTTTTATGCATGAATGAGTCATAAATGTTCTGATATTCATCTAAAGTATAAGTATAGACAAGCACAATCTAAAGTTAATAATAGTATAAAATTATAATATTCATGTCTTGATTGAATTGAATTAATGTTCACAGTAACTATGACAAATTAAGATATAGGATTTAATAACAGATTTTGCAGCAATAACCTCAGACAAGGGTTTTATAGCTATGGATCAGATTTGCACAATATCAGGAGAATTTTGTACCATTCTTCCTCACAGCACTGCCTCAGCTCAGCTATATCAGGACGGCCATATTCTTAGGATGACCGTCTTGAAGTCATTCCATAGCCCTTGGTTAAGGAGGGCTCTGACTGAAACACCTAAAAGGTGGATTTTCTTGTTTGAAGCCGCCTGTAGATTTATTTTAATGTTTAGGCTGTCCTGCTGCAACACCCAACTTGTTCTGATCTTGGATCTTGCGGGACAGCTACCCTGACATTATCCTGAAGGATACTTGACAATCTGGAATTATCCTGATGGTGAGCTGTTATGGTCCCATACCATGCTCACCTTGGAAATGATGTGGTGGTTCTTTTTACGCTACATGGGTGCGGTGCAGCTTTTCCCCAACAATTCAACCTTCTGTTTGGTGGTCTTATCCACAAACATTTTCACAGTGGTGTTGTGGAGTGTCAAGTTGTTTTAGGGTGTAGCACTGTTTTTTTTTTTTTTTTTTCTTTGAGAGCAGTGGTTTATTCTTTGGTGTCCATATAGACACTATGCTCTATGCAACATGCACCATGATTTACAATGTAGTCTCATGACTGGAGATGTTAACTAGGTCGGGTGATTCTTAAAGTTTTAGTTACTAATCTTTTTATACCTCATTGAACATTCTGCTTTGTGCCTTCAAAGTCATTTTACCTGAGGCCTATACTACGGAAGGGAGTTTAACCTACCCGATTTAACCCGCTATCACAAAAGTCAAGCTGACAAACTCTGACCGCCCCCATCTGTGTTAAACGGCACTACCACGTGGTTGGCGATGTCGCAGGAGTCGCGTTAACTTAATCGAGCAAAGGCATAAAACGGGCGGCACTGTATCTCCTGACGGATAATATGACACAGATTATTAGAAGGAGTATATATGATCAAGATTATTGAGCATGCAAATTACCGCGGCAGCAGACCGCAAACCCATCCACCGTGAGTACAGGTTAACAAAGTTGGCACCTGACGTCACCAAGTTACTCCTGAAGTTAGCCTGATAAGCCAGTAACCTCGCTTTGTAGTACAGGCCTCTGGTGCCTGGCCTTGTTACTTGTTGATGTCATTAGCTTAGGTTTCACACACTTTTCCCAGCCCTACATTGTGAATAATATCAGAATTATATATAACCAAATATGGACATAAATACAATGGTTTCTGTGTTAACAAAAAGATTGTTCATTGATGAACATTCGACCAATATATATATAAATGCAGATAACCCAAGGCCCTTCACATAAAAGGAGACTGGTTTGTAGTAGTTGTAGTTGAGACCCAATTACATCACGTAGTTCTTTTATTGTACTAATTTCTTACATAGATATTTCATAATAAAAGGCAGTGTGGCCTGCCTGTTCCAGATGATCGAGGCTCCTCTTTAGCTATGAACTCCTGCTCAGCTTCAACTTCGCCTCCGCTACGCTTGTTCTCGCTCTGCATGTGAGCTGTGGGTCAGAGTGCGCTTTGCACACACAAATATGTCATCAACAAGAGTTTATCATATTATTGAGGGATGACTAATTCTTACTGTGGGGAATTTTCCGTATATGATGAACGATACTATATTGCTCATTCCTAGTGTACAGTATAGTTTTGCTAACCAAAACACTAGCTGCCGTACCACTCCATGTCCTGTAACATATGTTTCTTCCAGATGGGTGTCATTATATTGATGTGTTCAGATTTTCATCTATATGCCCTGGAACACAGATCATGCTTCCGTCAGTGGGTGTCTTTGTTGTATAAGAAATATATATATAAAGCCTTGCTTTATATATGAAACAGATTGTAATTTTTAATCATACAGTGATTTTAATTTAGTGTATTTTTATCCTATTATTGGATCAAAGACAAATTTGGATAGAGTTTATAACTATTCCACTAGTAATTAGCTAACATCCTATACCAACTGTATAAATATTGGGATGTTCATAGGGATGACTTTGATTAATTGATTATTTGCCCTTACCTCTGTAATATAATTGTTGTTTTATTAAAGTACAATCAATCATTTCACTTTGTTGTTTATTTTATGGCCATGTGGGACTTTTATCAAGGAGCCAAACACAGAAAGATAATATAGATTCATATTCGAAGAGATTCACTAGATGGTATTAAAATGGCAGCTATCGTACTGAAAAGCCAACTGGCCATCATGGATGAAATGAAGATGTTATTAGTCTGAGTTATAGTGGGGAAAAATAGAAGCAGGTGTATGACTCTAGATCTTGTTTTCAGTCAAAACAATAGATTGTTTTTTAAATAGAAGATTAAAATCATTTTGACCAACCTTAACACAATTTATAGATTTTCTTTTGCTGCTGTAGCAGATTGTCATTATTCTTGATTATGTTTCTCCTCCATGAATCTGTAACTTTGGCATGCTAGGGCTGTTAAGGGTGTGTGTTTTTCAAGTTTTGAAGTTGAACACAAGGATGTGAAAAGTGTGAAAAATATTGACTATATCTATATTTGTAGAAAGGCTGTGCTTCTTCAGTTACTTCATTTTTAAGGAAAGGTTTAAAAATACTACAATATCAGTGAAAATCAAATATGGTCACTTTTTAGTTTTACTGCTACTGCTATATTCACTTTGCACTTTAAATTTGTTTAATCTTAGTACTTTAAAAATGTAACATTTTCCTTTTCTCATTTTAGTATACAATTTAGGTAGATCTATTGTATGCCCACCTGTCCTGCAGTGGATTAAAGGATTTGATATTTAATGAATGAAAATATGTTGTGTAGATAAATGTCTCGGCAAGCTAAACTCAAATTAACAACTTAACTTTAATCATGATAATGA
The DNA here is from genome assembly GCA_033238685.1 of Lates japonicus. Classification (NCBI taxonomy): domain Eukaryota; kingdom Metazoa; phylum Chordata; class Actinopteri; family Centropomidae; genus Lates; species Lates japonicus. The sequence continues at coordinate 81,927 of BRZM01004417.1, forward strand.
CATTTGGAAATTAGTAGCTATATTCATTTAGAGTTCATTGGTTTTAAATTTGGTCTTTGCCCCTACATTATATTTCTATTCTGCAGTGTATTTATTAACCTTACAGGTGTCATGTGACCTGAAAAGTCAAATTTATGCATTCCATATTCCATCTAAAGCTCTCAGTCTGTATCTTTATCAGAAAGATTCTTCATATTTTCTTGAAAACCTCTCACCCTGGTCTTTCTTATTTTCTCCTCTACAGCCCATCTACTTTTCACTCCTCCACTTGGAGATCACCATGACTACCTTCTGATAACAGAAACGGGAGCTTTGCTCAGCCACCAGCCTCGACTCACCGGTCTAGAGAGGCTCATGCCAGTAAATGCTGGTCTGTATGGGAACTTCAAGGCCCAGCTACGCTTCATTTCTGACTTCCATCTCACTAGATTCAAATATCTCCTCTCTCAGTATGAAGGCATATGTGGCTCTCTATGCAGGAGGCAGGAGGAAGTATCGTAGGGTATAGTCCAGATGGAAAGGTTTTAAAAGAGGAAGGAGGAGTTGAAGATGAATTGTAGAGGGAGGCAGAAAGGATGAGTGAAATGCTGAAAATGTGGTGAGGTGGTTGTTAAGTAGGAGAGAAAGAAATGAAAGACAATTTTGACATGCAGACAGAAAAAAGAATAACTCATCCAGTGATGAGATCAAAGTAAGCCTCTGAAGTAACGTGAGGAGGACGGTCGGCTGAACTGAGCAGGCTTGAGGCAAACTGCACTCAGGCCAGCCGATCAGAGGAGGATAATTAAGAGACAACGAGGTCACGTAGAGGTGTCTGACCCAGATCATCAAAGCATGCTATGGGGTCAAAATTGTACTGAGTAGAGGAATGGGGGTAAAGAACAATGGCCTAAGGAGACTAAGGAATGAGAGATGAGACAGGAGGTTAGGGAGAGGATGGAGAAAGGAGATGACAGATGGTATGCTGGAGGAGCAGAGGAAGGAGAGAGAGAGAGAGTGAGGGAGAGAGCAAGAGAGATATTACAGCAAAGTCAAAAGGAAGAGTCTGCTCATGAGCTGCTCTGCTAAATGTTTGCCTGCTGTCTGGCCATGGAAGCATAACCTACAATGTGAATATTCATGAAATTTCGCCAGAGTGCGTGTGTGTATGTCCTTGCATGCTCTGCACTATTAGCATCTAGATTTCCTGATTAGCATTCATTTTTAACCTTCTGACCTTTTGATGAAAATTTGCCAATGCTGTCAGGTCACATCCTACACCAGGGGTGCTGCTGTAATGCAGTGAAATCAGGGTCTACATTGCCTGCATACAGACCCTGAGAGGAATATTACTGGATTAAGACCTTACTCTCCTTACGAGCCTGAGTTGCATCTACATCTCAAATATAAGGCCACCAACCCCATTTAAATAATATCAAAACAGGGTGTATTCTATTTTAGAGACAATCCCTATCCAGATGTCCAGGGTTCAAGATGTTGGCATGTATCCCAACCTGATAAAATGTCCCAGAGCAAGACAGTTAATCCCACAAGCCATGATATTGTTTTCGGCTGATTATGCTTTCAAAGAGTTTCTCGAAAGGAGCAAGAGAACAGGCTGAGATTACATGGGCATATATATCAATATCAAGTATGTCAAAGGAATCATTGTAATAGAGTATTATATTATATTTTGTGGGCAAGACACCATTTTTAGCTTGTAGTAGCTAATGTTTTTGGCTATTGTGTTTCCAGAGTAATGATCTGAACCCTGTCAGACCCTGACACGAAGCCTGGCTGGCACACAGGCCCAGGTTTGAACTGTGATTCACATGTCACTGGCCACAGGCTATCGCCTATAAAGGAGATTATACATTGGGAGGTGGCCGTAGGGAGTGCCCTCCGCCAAGGTGTGGGCACGTGGTCAGCTGCTTTTATTCTGTTTTCCTTGTTTATATAAGTGTATTATAGAATTTACTCTGTTAGCCAGTGTCGCCTTAAAATGTATTTTATACAGATACAAACTTGTTATGAGATATCAAGAGTCATGGAATCGATTATTTAAGTAGACTGCAATTAAAGGTCAGATCTGGTGATTGGCTACTGATGTGAGCTGAGAGTTGAACCATCTCTCTTTCTCTACTGAAGGATACCTAACCACCAGTACCATCTTACCTAGTTTATCTGCACATTTTTCAGAGCTGACCGCATTTATTGTAGGCCCTTTCATAGTAGAGGTAATGTACCCAACCAGGGGTCCATCGCCTTTTGATGAGTATCAATGGTTTGCACAACCCTCACTTGATAGTTTAGCCTTGTGTTGTTTAATTATTATTATTTAATTTTAATAGAAAATGTTTAATTATATATATTTTATCTGGCTATGAGTTTTGAATTAGGTAATGCTCTTGTTTTAAAAGAAAATATAAATAATTTAAAGAAATAAATATACTGAATAGAATGTATTGATGTTTATTATTTGTTGATTCAAACAATTACCTTTGGTCAGTATTCTCTAGTGTTTTAGTATTATATTAATATCATACTGATCATTTAATAATCTACAATATTTTAGTAATGTCAAAGCTAGCTGATAATGATTATTATAATACTAAATGAATAAGAGGGAGACACTTGATGAGTCAGTACAAGGATCATCCAAATAAAACCTGATTTATACCTTTTATCTCCTCAGTAATGCTAATGAATCTGTTAAATAAATGTCTAACCTGTGTATTTATTACCACATCTAGTACAGATTAAGAACTGTTTTTGCGATTGTTGGTTAACCGATTATGTCTATTGTTTGTGCTCTTGCAGCGGAGTGTGGACTGTAGTCTCCAACAACGAGGGTTTTGTCACTCAAACTATCCAATGAACTACGATAACAGCTAATAATGTGTGTATAGCACTGTAACGTGCATCATTGCCAGCACCTTTTCACGCTAGTACAAGGTGACATCCTCAAGGTAAAGACATACGCAGTCACAATTTTGTTGATGAAAATAGCTAATCAATAAATGCGTTAGGGCTTGGGTTAAGAAACTAAGTCAAATGAATATTTTTAAATTAGTTAAGTATATAAGACAGGTCCAGTTTATTATGTATGACATATAGAAACAAAAGGATTCTCTGAAAGCACTAGACAGAATGGAGAATTGTTTTGCCTTGGAAGTTGTATAAAGTTATCAAACAACAGTATAAATAACAACAGCAATCCCTTTGGAAGGGAAGGATTCATTTCTTTGCTCAAGGGCATTTAACAGTTTTGTAAGCAACACTGATATGCAAATTACTATGCAGTCCTCTTCACAGCTGGAAATTTTGGGATGCAGATGTCTTGTCTAATCCCACCAAAGAAGGCTTGTAACCTACTATCTGTAAGCTTTTAGTAAAGGGCTAGTAGATCAAATCTCTTTTGTACTGGGCCATTTTGTGAAATATCCGAAATAAGAAGACATGCCAGAGAGCTAAACTGACTTGAAGAATAAAACAAAACAACCTTTGTATTTAATTTTGTTATTTCACAGATGTCAATTAGAAGATTGTGTACACTGCTGAAATTAGATTTATGGATATAAAAAAGAGAAAGCTTTAAATAAATAATTTTATTAGGTGCATGGATCAAAACCTGTCTGTGATTAAAAAAAAAAACAAACAAAACAAAAACAAAACCAAAAAATGAAATGCAATTATGTCTTGCAAAAATCCATAACTGAGAAAAAACAATTTTTACAGGATTAAATTGATTTGAACTCTTGTTGGATTTAGTATTTGGAATATTGAAGAACATTTAATATTTTATTTACTACATTCAGTCAAAGGACTGAAGTAAATCCAACATCATAAAGTAAACAGAGTGATTATTCCACCACACCTCCAAAGAAGGTCTTTTTGTTTGTTTTACTTGACATCATGAATCCCACCATCAGCTTTAGTATAATTCAGCCTCTGCAGAGGCACTGTATCAAATAAATAGAAGAATTATAGTCTCGAATTATCCTCATTTAGGATTATTTTGAGGTGCCATGAAACAGGATAGCAGTACTAATAGCCTCTCTTTTAATTGTTGCTCTCTTCAGTATTAATATTTAATTCCCATATTATTATTATAATTTTATTGTATGCAGCAAACACTACATCTAGTCTCTCTCTGTCTCTGATCAGGTGTATGATGGTAAGGACGGTGCAGCCCCACCCTGGCACCTACACAGGCACGGTGGGATGCAAGATCTGTCCCTACTACATCAACTATATGTACGGAATTCTACTGAATCAGGAGGTGACTTAAAAAGGGTTCCGGCTCATATACCACAGTAAGTCACATTTCATTTCCTGGGGAGGAGTACTTAAAGCTTTCCAAATAAGTGAATTTAGCCTCACTAGGAGCCAGGCTTTTCAAGCAGCAGAATTTAAAAAGAAAATTTTAATTGACCTCACCCTGCTTCACTGTGTCTTTCACTGTCAGGGTATCCAAGTAAACAGCATGGCAGCCACCATTCCCGCAAGGAAAATTCAGCTTTTTCTTCCTCCTTTTTCTCCCCGCCTCTCCTGTGTGATTCCCCTTTTCCTGCTCCCCACTCCTGCAATTAGCTTCTATGCCGCCTTTACTGTACATTGTTAAAACAGGAATTATTGTTGGGATTATTTGAAATGACCAAGGCTGAGTGTAAGTAACTATTTCTATGTGCATGCACTAGGACAGCGTAGCTCTCACACGGTGTTAGTGTGTGAGTGTATTGAAAGTTCGTCATTACAGGTGGGCCAGTAATAGATGGGTTTTGTTTTCCTAATTGGCTTGGTTGACTGTATATTTTACAACTGTTTCTAATTTATTAACAAGTGATTTCAGAGAATGTTTTATGACACTGCATTTTTGCAGTCCAATTTAAAGTGTTTTTGTGTTTCACCCAATTGTCAAATTTTTTTTAAATAGTGGGTTTCGGCAGAACCTACAACATAGTAGAAAGGCAACAGGCCAAATGCTGTGTATTGACCTAGAGTAGTATGAAAGCAGTTTTAGCTAACTTGCAGTAATATAATTAATTCAAGCAAATTTTCTCTGCAATAATTATACCAACGTAGTCTTTATTGTATTTGAACTATGTTAACAAATAAAATGGAAGGCGAAATTGTAGTCCTGGGTATTACTCATCAACTGTTAGAGGTTAAGGTTAGAGGACAGAGTTGCAAAATAATAATACTAAAATGTACAGTAATCAGAATGTGTACTATTTACTGCAACTAAATAAATGCCAGTAGCATCTAAATACTGACTACAGTTAGTTTAGAAGAAATTATGGTTTAATTATAAGCCGCCTTTGAGTTGCAAAATTACCTATAATTAAGTATCAGTATACTGTATTTATTTCTGATTTTCCAGGGATGCACAAGCAAGTAAATAGAATGCAAGGTAGCACTTTATCCATCTCAAAGTGCAGTCTTTACTTGTCTTTTTTCAACCAGAATGAATATCCTTTTCTGCTTTGGAGAAGATTGACTGATGTTTGGAACAAGAGGCAAGGGAGAAGGTGGGTATGGGCAACTTAAATCTTTGTCCAACATGAAATCTGATCGTTTTCATGACTTCCACCAAAAGGTAATTTTCAATGTGAGAGTAACTGCTGGAGATTTATAATTGGGCATGATAATGAAGAAATATATCTGGCATGGCATGGACCTCACAGAGAAGAGATCATAAATCAGCACCATATTTATGTATGGGCCACTATTACATATGTATAGCAGAAATACCTAAGTATTTAGTACCTGAAAGAGACAATGCATATAAAGGCCATGGTCAAGTTCAAACATGGTGAGCTTAAGAGTACAACATTTTCTTGTTTGCTACTTGTTTATTTTATTTCTTTTGTAATATCCCAAAGTGTCACAAGTGGATGGGCTGTTTTCACTCAGGTAAATGTCCACACTCAATTGAACATTTAATTAGAACATCTAGTTGTGCTTTCTGTCCATATGCAATCTTTTACTGCCAAGTAATATAATGGCACTGTAAGCCCAGTTCTTTGTGCTCAACCGAATTAATTTCTCAAAGCCCAATCAATAATTTTTACAATATAGATAGATGGAAATAAGGTGCTTACAAAAGTGGCTGCTTAGTAAACTTGGTTTAAATGCTGACTCACAGCTCTGACTTTGTATGTCTTCCTATTATGTCATTCAACCTACATTCCTCTTTGTCTTCCTCTCCTTTTCCCAATCTTACTTGTCCAGGCTTTGAGCTTCCCCACTGTGATGATCCAGGTGCCAGTTTGGCTTCTGTCAGTGACCAGGTCACTTTCTTGTTGAAGTGCCATCACGCTTATTAGATCAAGGTTACACTTAACGGCAGCTTATTACTCAAGTGCATGACTGGGAGAGAAGAGCATGGGAATAAACCACCCCCGTCATGTATAGGTAATCCTTTCTGCCTATGTCCATATACTATTTTTGGACCTAGATGTTCTGGTCCATCTCTCTTCCTGTTATAGCATATATTATTATTCAGGCCAGGTGCACTGTCAGCATTCTTCAGCTAGGTGTTAATACCAAGGATTTATTCTGCATGATTTCTACTTAATTGAACAGTGTGGAGAAAATACACTGTCACTGCGTAAGAGACTATAAACAGCTCTGATGTAGTATTTTGAATCACCGATCTCTTTTGTGTTGTCGAAAAATATGTATAAAGCCATTAAGAACACTATACTGAAGCAAAGGAATCACTATTGAGTTTTCACTGTGTTGTTCTGTTTGTTTAATCTATAGGCTGTTTAATTTAGATATTTTAACCACAAAGCAGTTTGTCAGTATTTTCCAGAAGCAGACATAATTATCACAGTATCAATCAGATTGAGTCATGACATAATGTACAGTCTTACAGTTTCATATTCAGAAGATGCTGAGATAGAGAGACAGAGAGAAATGATAAAGCTATTACTCGCACAATGCTAGAGTCTGGAAGAAGAAGTTTATTTTTGATCTAGTGGCATGGATTAGGGTAAAATGATTACGGCCCTGGACGTAGAATTGCACCTAAATGCCACTGTGTCCTGCTGCCTTTTTTCAATGAAAACATGTATTATTCCTCGCAAAAGGCTGCGGTCTTGCATTGTAAGTATTTTCAATACAAAGAAACAAACAAAAAATAGTCTATTGATTAACTGTTTAACAGTGCTGATCACTGAATGGTCAATATTAATAGTGAGTTGCATTCAAAGTTGAAATCGTGAAATGGGATTTCTAGCCATTTCTCCAGGGCCACATCCTGGCCCCTGTCATGACTTTACTTGCTTGGTGTTATGATACTGATTAAAGCCTACCACTGTGGCAATTAATGCACTTCATTAATTAAGTGCTGTTTGTTCTGTAATATAGCAAGATGATAACTAGAGAGACAATAGATTAGATGATAAGATATTCCTTCAATATTAACATTTGTAGCAGTGTCCTCCCTGCAGTCCAAGGCCCAGCCTATATATCTCTGACCTTACCTTTAATTAATGACATCATTAGGAAGATACTTAGAGACAAACAAGTTTTGCATCTGTGAGTATATTCGGTCAGGCAGGGAAGTCCTTGTTAGCCTATTACCTGTTAGTGAAATAGAATTTAATTGGAATTGTTCATTTTCAGCAGAACTTAAACTGTTGTCATTAGTCCTCATTGTAGGCTCTGAGCTTCAGTGAGCTTGGACGCCCGGACAGTATTTTTCTGTTTGCTCTCATCACATGCACATTTTCTTGTGTCTGCATGTGTCTGCATTTCCTGGGTTGTGAGCCTGCATATTTGGAGGTCTTATGCATTTGTACTAATTTGTGTGTGTGTATTCAGCTGAGGTGGTGGCAGTTTCAAGGGTGAGCTCCAGGCGATCCTCTCCCTGGGTATCCCTTCCCCTATGACAACAACCTGAGGTGCACCCTGGACAATTGATAACAACCTACAACATTGTTAGGTAACCCAAGTTACTAATGACATGGTCACACAAAATCTGTACATTTATGTATATAAAGTATATATTAAAATATTTTCTTTGTATAACTCTAAACCATTTAGAACATTTTAGAAAATCATTAATTTAGAATATTTTAATTCAAATGTGCAGTAATTTATTTAAACTTGCATACTGTATTGAACATCATTAATTACAAAATATAGTGGTGAGGAAAACATATAGTTGGGCCTTTAAATTATCAGTCTGCTAAAGAACCAAATATTAGAGAACGAAAATCAACACTCAGCGGTCGGTAGTGGTAAAATGAAGGGAATTTGATTGGATTATCAAGAGACTGTAATTTATAGAGAGGAATCGTTTCAGAACAGAAACTGATGGAAGTTGATTTTAAATACATCTTTGAATAAACTTATAGGTCATTCTAACTGACCTGACTTCAAAAGACTTAAAGATGAAAACAACCTAAAAATATTTCTATGGGATGTTGTAAGTTCAGTCAAGATTTTAACTCAAAATTCTTTCCTAAAGCTAGATGTCATCAAGGAAACAGCTTCCAGCCACAACCATTAACAATGATTGGGAGAGGACTTTGTAGACACTGACAGCACCAGGGAATTTTCCTAGACATGGAAGTTGGTTGAGAGCATCTAGTATTACTGTGAAATAAAAACCCATTTGGGTTTGAGGTTGAAGTAAACATGGTATGATTTCTTACAAAGTCAGCTACACACTTTGTCAGAGGAGCTGTCAGCCATTTCTTGATGAGATTGCAGATGTTTCTGCTCTTGTATTTAACTTTGGCAGAAATGGATTGATGACACCACAACTAACTGGAAATGCCCATGACACTGTGTTCCTAGATAGATCTCTACCTTCAAAGACCATTTGCTTCTGGGAACATTTGTTTTTGTTGGAACAAGGACAAAATTGTTCATGAGCACAGCTATAATTAGCTAAACATCAGTTAGTCACACCACAGAAAATGTAAGCATTAGCTGCCCAGCTAAATTTGAATGGTTGAACAATCTGCACTTACAAATTGGGTTTCAAATCATGACGAACTGAGGCGACTCTCTGCTCTGAGACACAGGGGATGTGTGAAACCACACCCACTTGAAATATTCAGCACAGTGACAGTTAGTTAGCATCCTGCTATACCCTGTTAACACTATCAACTGAAAAATGGATTAGTAGCCTAGTAGTACAGCTGCTCATATTTGAGCCAGCAGAGCCAGAGTCAAGTTTGGAGCCTGAGGACAATTTCTCATTGACGAAATGTGTAGAAATAACATTTTATTGATTTAAAATACTGAAAGACAAAGTCTTTCATGGACTCAAGAAAAATCTGCACAGTTTATACAATCATATTACTGATGTTTATTAATATAGGAAAACAAAAGTATAATGACAACCGTTAATTCTAATAAACTTACTTGCTAGTAATAACAAATGTGTTATGGCAGCAAGTGTGTTAATGCCTTCTAACCAGTTTGATCCTCATCTTCAAGAGAATACACAAATACACACACACAGACAGACAGTGAGCAATGTTGGTGGACAGGAGGATGAAGGCTAGAGAGAGATAGTTGGTTCGGCTCTTGTTCAAAATGACATTATCAGTGATAACCCGTTGTCTCAGATGCAGTAGTTTAAAAGTAGCTGGGAATGGTCACCACGGAGATGGGTGTTGATGACAAGCCAGCTCTCTCCATCAGTGTGGCCCGCATAAATTAATCCACCTCTTCTCAATGTCTTTGAGAATTTAAATAAGACAATGACTGGAGCTGTTCTTGGCAAACTCTGGCACTAGGAAGATGCATTTGCAGGATCACTGCTCAGCTAGCTAGGGGCTAAACCTATAATAACTTGCAGTTGAGCGAGAAGCACTGATAATGCATGCTAATACTTATAACGTTACAAGTGTTACTTTAAAATTGACTGAACTGGAATTGAATCAAAGTAAATATCCTGTGTTCATCTCTCCCAGTCTGCAGTTTCTTGCCTTGACACAGAGGCATCCTACCACATTCTGAAGGTGTGGGACGGGCCTCCTGGAGAACGTAAAATGTCTCTGAAGGAGGTTAGTGGTTCGGGCTGTTGCCTGAGGGGGGGATCCACTCCACTCTCAACATCGCCACCTATTCAGTTTGAGACTGACTTTTACATCAACAAGTCTGGATTTTGCCATTGACTTCTCGAAAAGAGTATTTCGGACCAAGAAATTGATTGTGTGATTATGAGAGTTGCTCTTAAGAGTTGAAAAGATCAGGTTTATTACCCAGTTTATATGTAAATGTCAATATGATATAAAATAGAGTGGCACTAATACACAAATAAAATAGCTTTTCTTTTTACAGTATAACTGTATTTGATTTTTTTTTTTTGACTGCCACCTAATATGGCACAGAATATGCTTTACAGATTTTCATCACATTAGTTTTGATATCACAGTGCTGATATGGGCGAATATATTGAAGTTTACACCAGGTTGACTTCTGTTCCCAAATGCTATCAAGTTATCGTTGAATAATAGTAGTTTTTGATTTTGTCATCTCCTTATGTCATGTGAATTTCAAGACCTTTTATGCAATTTTTTAATTTGTTTTTATAGTATTTACCGCCAATGTATTTCTACATTTCACTGTGCAGTCTCCTGTGCTATAATAGTACTGCAGTCTAGACGCTCTGCTGATGAGGTCAGTTAAGCACTACAGCGTAGCAGTCTCCATTACACCCATGTATGCCCTGTATGATGGATCTGTGAATGTTTTCATTCTTCAGTAAATATGGTATCCTTTATGTAAAAGTCATTGACATGATTCACTGCATGTGTTTGAAGCTGAATCAATTTGAAGAGGCATACTGTGCTTAAATACTTTACTATTCAAGAACAGAAAGGGATCATGATCGTAACTGACTGCTGGACTGCCCCAATATACTAAAAATAACAGTAAAATATATTCATATTATTAGTTTAAATCATAAACGGAAATGTCTTTAAAAGCTACAAAACCAAAGTGAATAATGTTGAATTTATTAGTAAATTTGAAACTTCTGCAGACCTTCTTCAGTGAGTGACAGTGTTGTGTAATGGTAATGGTAATTTGGGACAAAGGAAAATCTGTCTCATTAATACATGGACTGGATGATCCCTTTGTTTCACAGATTTTAAACTATTGACCATTTATTTTTAAATCTACATTTTGAAAATTGTGATAATTGATGTGTCATCTTATTAATAGCATAATTTTGACTTTATTTGTATTTCTTGGAAAGCAAATAATATAAAACTGCAATATACTTAACTTTGTTAACTCTCTATAAAGTCTGGTCAAGATGGGGAATATTTGGGGAATCCACTGATTTTTACCAGATCATTCTTGTAGCTAAGGGCTGCTCCACAGCTGTGGTTTAGGAAAACAGATTAGAAAACACGGCAGGATTTGACTGATAACAGTTGGTAATCTGCCCAGTGCTGTAACTCTGTTTGAGCTACAAAGTTTCAGCTTGACAGCTGTCTACCCTGTGATAGGAAACTGTGTGTACAAAGGCCCCTGTGCTCATTGGATTCCTGCACTATGTACATGCACGCTTATGTATGTGTGGAGTCGATGTGTATATGTGCCTTCAGGTTCGCTTATGACAGCCTGCAGAGATCCAGTATTCTCAAAGGAATGGCAGTCGAATGGGGAAGGGCGGGAGCCCGTGACCGTGACCGTGATCCGGGATGAATTGGCAAGGACAGAACCACCGCATCCAAGTGGGAAAATAGATACTACTGGGCAACCCAGCCTCCAAGCTGCATCGGGTGAGAGAGAAGGGAGATAGGAGTTAGAGAGAGGTGGGATGTGTGACTAGATAGAGAGAGGTGTATATGTATTGGAAATTGAGAGGTGAGTATATAAGGTTAGCATCACAGTGAAAGAGAGATGGTGAGAAGAAGGAGAAACTGATTTTTCAGTTTTTCTATTAACTGGCTGCAGTAGAGACTATAATTTCGTTACTGATGTCTTAAAAATATGTGAGGATAAACAAGACCTTCAGATATGTTTGAGTTTCATCTCTACAGAAGTGGGACAAATCCATTTGTAGCCAGTCAAAGACTGAGTACTCATAGTCTCCCAACACATTGCTAAAAGAGTCAATGGCTAATTACTTTACAATGCAATGAGAAATAATTACACTAAGTAGTCCAAAGAAACTTAGATGCTCTTGAGTTGCTGCCAACCGTCTATCCGGCCAGGAAGAGCTAGGCATATGTAGGTCTGGAGTAGCTACAAGATTACACAACTCTGCATAATCTAATGCCACCAGCAAGTGTGTTTGAGTCAAAACTTGATGCATGTAAGCCTTCGTGAGGCTTAAAAGAGTTGGTCATAAAGAATATCCTCTGGACATGCTGAGTACCTAAAATGTCATTAAAATAATGTAAACATAATCTATACTGTAAAAATCCTTAAAGATTTTCAAATTCCCAAGTGATTATTAAATGGCCTTAATATCTAGTTGGTTTCATTTCATATGTTCCATACAATATCTCCATCTTGTAGTCCCATTGAGACCAGGAGTCATGCACTGTAGCAATGAACAGTGGCTCATAGAGGTCAAAGGTTGTAGAATTTACTCAATTATATTTAATGACCTACAAGTGCTCACAATACCCGGCCTCAAAACTGAATCCAAAGCAGACATTTGCAGCAGAACAAACATATTTAAAGACTTTCTTTGTGATTGCTGTATGCATCTTTCTAATCCACCTTTTCTTCCTTCTCTTTTTTCTCTTTCAAGCACCTTGTGGTGGGAATGTGACAGACTTTCAGGATTTATTCTCTCTCCAACTACCCACACACCCCATCCACACAGTAAAGACTGTGACTGGCTTATTGCTGTCCACCTGACCATGTCATCTCCTTATTTTTATCAGGTAATGAGAGGTTTCTGTGTCCACTTTATTCTGTTTAGCTGCTTTTTAGCAAAACATAAAGCAAAACAACACTAAATGGAATTGAGACAAGCTGTCTATAAGGACCAGATGAAAACAGCCTATTTTGTCATAGTATAATTATTTGTATTTTAAAATAATAAATAGTTATTAAAACAATTATTAAAAAAAAAAGAAATCCAGGAATTTCAAGTTTCACAGAATATGACCTGTGGATCAGATAAAAAATACTGAGAAAAACAGTGTTGTCCCTCAAGTACATGGTCCAGTAAGATGAGGCTTTCCCCAAACCTGTGGTACGTTGTAACCTACCTGAAACAGAATGGAGTCAAAGGTTCTCAGTGGATGCACAGCAACTCAGGCTATGTTGTGGAATTGCTTGTTTTCTGCAGGGAACTAAATATAACATCATGTATTGAGCAATGTTGGCCATGTGAGTTAAGCAGAGAACTGTGTTTGAGCCCAGGTGTGTTGGGAGATAGGGAGAAGCAGCAGTGCTCTCTGAAACAACTAGGCAAGGTATTTCGCTACTTTGCTTTAATGTGGTAAAATACGATTTCTGGATTAAATACTGTAAATTGGAGTGTAGAATGTGATATGAGTGCAGCTCTATTTAGGTTGAATGATACCTGATGATAACCTTTACATTATTAATTGATATCTACATAAGTAGAAACATCAGGAGCAAAATAATAGATGGGCCTTAGGCACTTTTCATGGGCAGTCTTCTTTGACTGTTGAGTATTATTTTATATTGTTTCATGGAGAAGAAGCGCTGGTAATATTGGCTTTTTTCCACTCCCACCTGATTTCTTCCCACTTCTTTGAGGAAGGAGAGAATTCACCATGTTTCTTTTTCAACTTTGTCCTTCAAAACAAACATCTAATAGAGTTAGCACAATGCTGCTCCTCTTGGGAATGCCAAATGAAAGGATGGAGTTAAGGGACGAATTGTTCACTTGATCCAACTCAAATGCAATTTATCTCCAAGCTATTTACATTTTGTCATAAACCACGCTCATTATTTTGAAACAATGCTCCTCTCTCTCATCAGTATGACGGATATACAGCGCCACAATATGAAACGACCTTTTCACACTGCATTGCCACTGCCGTTTGAAGATTTTAAAGCACCCAGTGTCACAAATAATTTAATCTTCACCTCTTGGGGAGAGATATCTTTTTATCTCTCTTTGTCTGAGATGCAAACAAATCGCTTAAGAAGGACTTAATTTCTAGCATCATGTGCACACTCTCATTTTGAAACCCTAATGCATTCTAAATCTCTACACAACTACAATCTGGTGGTTAAGACTTTGCAAAATAATAACTGTTTATCTCTTCATTTGTCTGTTTCTTCTACTCTGTCATTTATTGAGCCCAACTATGATTTCTTGTATATCTAAGATGGGTCAGACAGCAGCGCTTTCTCATCTGATTGGCAGTTTCCCAAGACAGTAAACTCCTGAGAAGATTGAGAGCACTTCCAATCTCATGTACTTGGCAGTATTTCGGGGAGGATGGGTTTTGTGAGCTACACTGGCTTTCATTTGAATACAAAGGCAGTACGCTGAAGGCCTGCAAGTGGGACTTAGATGCCTTTTTGTTTCTTTTGTATTATAGCACAGAACTTTGTTTGATACATATATAAATTAATTAGAAATAGTGTCTTTGAAGCATACCACAGTACAAATTGTTTTTCTAATGTTGACAGAGCTGTGAGAATACCTCTGATTTATCATACATTTCCACACTGGCACGATGGCTACCAGACATGGCTGCCTTTGTGTGTTGGTATACAGTTGTGTTCCTTAGCACTGATATACCAAGACAAATTCCTTTGTATGTAAACTTATTTGGCAATAAAGTCTGATTCTGATTCTGTTTACCATGTTACTTTTTTAAAATGCGGTTTTGTTAAATCAGATAGACCTTTAAAATCAGAAGGTACTGTTGGTATCTCGTTTAATTAGAAACCTTAGATATTGTCACTGTTCTGAATCTTGTTATTTTTTATCATAGCAAAACCAAGTAGAGGCGGTTTCGATCCAGGGAATGTGATGAATGGCACCAGAACGGGTACCTGACTACAAGCTGGGATCTATGGTGACATTTCATCAGAGGCTGGCTATCTGCTGCAAGGCTACTCCACTCTGACGCGGCAAGGCCGCGGGCAACAGCAAGAGACCAGAGTGACAGAGCCAAAACTAAGCTGTCAAGGTGAAAGGCAACACTTGACAGTAACAGAAGCCCTGAGTATCAAAGAACTGCACTCCAGCTGTTTGGTCAATATTTCATACTATGGTACCAGAATGATGCTGTGTAAAATTTGTTAGTGGCAAGTTACATTGAGGATACAAGAAAGAAGTTGAGGAGAGAAGTCTGTAATATAGATGTAGAACACTTTGAATCATTGTTAATTTCAACAGGTAAAATAATTTGAAAAAACAAAAACTTGTATAGACTACAGCAGTAGTTTGGCAATTTTGAGGTAAAATAGGACTTTGGGGACACATCATATTAGAAGTTTTATTGGGGTGTGTATGTTTGTTTTTTGATGACAGTCTCAACAATTACGAAGTATAATATTATACATCTTTGAGACTTTAATAGCTTGGTGTTTCCTAAATAATATAATTTACATACATAAAGGCTTAATTAATCTTGACTTTTGCTATTTGGAAAAACTGTCAATTTCAGAATTTTATCAGTTTTCTTATCACCTCTGCAATACACACTCAGATGCCAAGGAGTTTCCAGCATGAACCCTATCATTTTAATTGTGACTAAGTCATTGTCCCTCCAGCACACAACAGAGACTGCAACAAGATTCCATAATATACATAATATTTCTGATTATCAATTGACCAATCCATAAATTCAATAATAATCACGCAAGCAATAATATTAGCTTGAAAAGATGATTCATGAACAGAGGCATTGGTATGTATATCCTGACTTCACAAGAAGTTAGACAACTTTGTAGTGAAGTAAAGAAAAGCTATTTTTAAAAAAATTATAGTTTTACAGTGTATTGAAAAGAACATAATATACCAAGTATTATTGTAGTGTAGGTATTTTATAGAGTCAGAGCATCACAGTGATTACAAAAATAAGGATAGAAGTGAAAGAAGATGGGCACCAGCCCTCCCTCTAGTAGCATTGACACCATTTTTAATAATACTCCTCA
Source organism: Lates japonicus (assembly GCA_033238685.1). Lineage (NCBI taxonomy): Eukaryota > Metazoa > Chordata > Actinopteri > Centropomidae > Lates > Lates japonicus. Next base: position 97,992 of record BRZM01004417.1, read on the forward strand.
AAAGTATTTAATCGCTGTTGAATTAGAATTCAGCTCTCATTTTCAGCAGTGGGGAATGGGGCACTTCCACCACACCAGGGAGCTATTCATTACTTTTACAGTTGGCACCGGATAACTTCAGGAACAGCCCTGGGGTTATGTGGTTTTACTTTAAGGGTCCATCAGCAACTCTCCATTTAGTATTTTCACTTTGAGACCAAATCTAACTGATGACTTAACTGTCTAAAGGCTAAATCTAATGGCTTCAGTTGCCCCAACATATGGCCAGCTTGGTTCGCTTATACTGATTAGCAATCAGCCAGTTGAGCGGGGGCTTCTCCAAATAAGGAAAACATTGTTTCCTTTGAAAAGTCAGTAACTGCTGCAGACTGATCTCTTGTATTTGTTTGTTGTTAAATGGAAATGTATTGACAGCAGCAATACATAGACGTATAAAATTTTACTAGTTGATGTACTCAACTAGTAAATGTGGTTGTAAAAAGATGCACATTTCAGACTGGGTTAATATATCCAACTGAGCCAGATGGGATTGATATTACTGACCAATAAATAGTTTATAAGAAGTCACAATATATTGGTTTTGGCATACGGAATGTTGTCTGCAAGGCATGTTGAGGATATGTTACCATTATATTGTTTCTTCAAGACTTGGAGTAATTTCATATGAATTTTTAACTCTAAATGACTGTCTAGTACACATCCTCTCAGTTCTTGAAAATCACATTTAAATGGAGGAAGGATATCAATATTGATATACTATTATTGGTATTGGTTGGCCCATTTTAGCATCCACTGAATACATCTATTATATTAGATTAACTATTGTGTTGGAACATAATGTTTCATTATATTTATTAAGGTCAATATTCTTGAAATATAACTAGATAAATTCTAAAATATTGAAACCCATTGTTTACATCAAATCATATGAAAAATTTTGGTGGTTTTTGCATTTTGAAGACAATCTAAGCTCTTTTGAAATAATACTCATACGCTAACATCTGAGATAAGTGTTTCACATTCTCAATATCATCATCCATATGTTTAGATTTAAGTAATAGCTCTTTTCTGGGCATTTTATTCCATCCATCAATCTTTTACAGAATACAAATGATAGGTTTTAAGTGTGCCTGCTTTCCAGCACCACTCTCCTACCCGTCAGAATGAAACCAAGAAGCATATCTGAGAATCCTTCCTTCTTGGTGCTGTTCTCACTCTGCTGTAGATTAGAGTCTGCGAACCTCCTTCCCACTAGCAGCACTCTCACCCACCATGGCACTATAGCTCATTCTGTCTGACAAATCAG
>BRZM01004417.1:99397-109866 GCA_033238685.1 Lates japonicus
GATCATCTGCTGGGCTCCAGTTCCTGCACTCTAAAGTCGTGTTTACAGGTAGAGTCTCAGATATCTGGAATTAATATTTTACGATTAAGAACCAAGGCCCAAACTGAGAAAAGGATTTCTGATTCCTTGCTTTTTCCTCACGTTCCTCTTGCAGGGATCTGAAGCTGGATAGCGTGCTGTTGGACTCAGGGGCCACATAAAAGATAGCAGACTTTGGCATAATATGAGGAGAACATGAAGGAGGACACACGGACTGCCCCTTCTGTGGGGGCGCCCTTCGCTCGCCCTGAGGTGACACTTTAGCCCTAGTAGATTAAGGCGTTTTCATATATATGTTGCATGTTGATTTGGCACAAAAGATGCTTTGGGAAAATCTGAAACTTAACATTGAGGTTAATCTGTTTCAACAGGGCTGTTCTGTGTCTACGGGCCCCTGTGACCGTCAAAGGCTGGATAGCTAATATTTAACTGTGTTTGTGATCAGATCCTGCTGGGTCGAAGTGCAGCTCGGTGGACTGAGAGTGGTGGAATTTGGCGTGCTGCTATACGAGATGCTAATCCGGTCAGTCCTGATTTCATGGCGAGGCGGAGGCTGTTTCAGTCCTCGCACTGACAACCCCTATTTATCGCTGGCTCACAAAAGGCGCCAGACATTTTGAATCAGGTTAGGCATGTGTGTGTGTGCTGTCAGATGGCTCAATGATTCCCAAACTATTAGGAAGCCGTTTTAATCCTTGAAACAGTAATTCTGTTTTTGAGATAAATAATTAGTTAGTTAAATGTTGTTTGGATTATGTCTGTTTTGTAGGCTCCTTGCAAATTACAATGTCTGTGCGACTCACAAATTTCTAATCATTTGCTTATTTGCTGGTGGCAGCATCTGAAATGAGAATTATCTGTTTTGATCATTTTTAATTTTTATGGATGACTAGACAAAACAAACATTGAGAATGTTAATATGGGGCATCTTTTGTTCTACATTTCTCTCTTTTATTTTATATACAAAATGTAGTTAGTTATGATCTATCTGCATAAATCAGATATTAACAACCATCTTTTATTACTAATCTTGAAAAAAACTAAGCACAGGGGAAGAAACTCTGTTATTAAAACTGAACTCTACCATAGCACTAATTAAACCCTGCCCTGAATGTTCATTTATATGATCTATGTGTGTTTATGCCTGTTTGTCAGAAACCCTGAGGAGGCTGACTGGGGTGAGAGAAGTATCAGGCAGCACAGTTCTTCAGCAGCACTAATTGGGTGAATGCCTGGAGCAGCAGGAGGTGGCGCCACCCTTCAGAGTAACAAGTAAGTACAGCGGGTCTATGTACAGGCTAGACTAGACTCAGGAAACACAAGACAAATCATGTAGATACGGGATATATGATGCATTCAAATTAGTTTGAGAGAATAACATGCCAGACCTATTTGCAACACCATATTAAAAACAATTTTAAATTTGAAGTTCTGTCTCTTCTGCTGCGCAAGAGGAAGCAGATGTTTTAATAATATTTAATGAAACAAAAACTTGAGCAAAATTGGGAAATACCTGAAGAAACACGAATACTCTTGGTGACTCACTTGACAAAACGTTTTCTTTACCGTTTCTTGATAACACAAACAAAATCAAAGTAATACAAAATGTGAATAACTGTTCAGTAAGTTATTATGAAGGTACTAAACCAAGCTAAAGGCACACATCATCCCACCTCATGCTAATAGGTTTCAAAAGTGTTTTATTTGACATACTTTAACAGTGATTATAAGTTGACCTATTAATAACTGACGTTTCGTTTCTTATCAGAACAATATGATAAGTCCAGCTGTTCTCTGGCCCCAACAGCTTCTCAAGAATTCTTGCTATTCTGTGCTTAAGATCATTATCAGTGAAATATCTTTTTAGTTTGCTTCGTTTCAAACAAGCAATCTGAATTTACCTGTAATTATCAAATTTTTACCTCCTCAAAACCCCCTGGTTCTGAGGAGGTGCTGTGTGGCAGGAACAATCTGAGTGCAAATGCAAAATTAAAACCAAATATTGCCATAATGCAAAAAAGCAAGATAGAGGCTTTTCTGTCTAGTACTTGTTTTCCAGTTTTATAGTTTATTAATATTGGTATCTTTCATAATCACGAAGTTAACTGAGCTTTTAATTTAATGATATATATTGCCTAAGTGCTGATTCTTTGCAGGATGTGAGCAAAATCTTTAACCTGAAAGGCAATCAAAATTATTATTTTTTTACCCATCTACCTTCAATTGGTATGACATAACTTTGTCAAAGTTATGTGACCTCAGCTGTCCTGCGCGACGGATGCTCATCAACAGCGTCATTGAGCGGTGTTCAAGGGCTCTCCTTGTGCCCAGGATGGCTGCCTTCGCCTTGCGCTGACCATTTGTTCCAACATTAACTACAGAGACAAACTTGCTCAAGTCACAAGCCAACGCCGCTGTATTCGAATGAAACTGCAGAGACTTTAGACCATGAATAATAAAAGCTCAACCATCTTGTAAGATGATGATGATGATAACCACTAAAATTTGTACTGGATGTAAAGCACACACTAAGTGACAACATGGGATGTTGTGAACATAACTTTCTGTAACTCTACCATTTCAAATATCTTCAGTGACCCAAGCAAATAGGTATATTACTAGAGCAAGGGAGCAAAGAAAATATAAACCAGGACTCTTAACACAAAAGTACAATTTACAAGTCCATTATGATACGCTCACATATGGACTTTATCATTGATGTGGGGCTGTATAACTCACAATTTAATGCACAATTAATTTTCTTAATTCCATAAAGACAACTCAAATTGTTTGCCCACTTATATTTTGGTATGAGTGATTGATTCCATTGGAATCCATGCGATGTTAACCCAAACAGTGTGGCCAGCAACCACGAATAACTGCCTGTGTCAGTGACAATTATCCATGTCAAAGTAAGTCCCAAAGTGCTTTTGTTTTTATGCTGAGGGTTAGTTGTTATAAAAATTGTTTCATTTAACCAGAAATGTCCACTACATGTCACTACCATTCCATTGACATAAAAACAGTAATTTTACGGAGCAGAACATGGAGCTGTTGGAGTGCTCTGCCTCTCAGTCAGTTTGTTTGTATGTTGTTGCGTGCTGGTGGAGAAGTATTCTCACGCGAGTAAAAACTTTCACATGCTGACAACTATTCAAACTAAATGCAAATTACTCAGGGGCTCCTGAGTTCTACATTAAAATTACTTTTTGTCAATGGAATCGTACTCTTACATAAATCGTACTCTTAATACTCTCTGTAGGAATCCTATCCATAATGTTGTCAAACATTTGTAACTACAATCTGAGCCTGTCACTTTGAGGTTGATAATTGGCCTTTGGATTACATTGTAGCAGCTGTTCATGGTGGCCACTGTTCTCATTCAATGTGGCACCGATTCCAAAGAGTTTTCTCCCAATTAATCATTTACTCCCCAAAATATGGGAAAATAAGGTCCACGTTCAACAATACCAGAGTTATCATTTTAAGTTATTCAACCCCCTTAACTTGCTGTCGTGCTTATCGGGGTGTGTATATCAATAGAAAATGTGCTTGTAATTAACTTATGGTGCCTCATAATAATTTATGAAGTTCACTTCTTCACTTCAAGTGAAGCAAACTGAGAAATTTGATTACACCAAATTCAATCTGTTGTCCTGTTGTTTTATTCCTTGTCCTATTCCATAGAATACTGTATCCTTTACCTCCATTTTGGGTACAAATGTTAAAAATACATTTGTGTAAATAACTGTAATGTAATCATGTTGATATACTGTACTGTTGTGTGAATAGATCTCTTACTGTGTAGCAGAGGTGAGTTACAGGGTAATGTTTTCTGATTGTTTTCTTATTGTACCTCAGGTGTTATTTCGATGCTGTTATTTGGATCAGCTACTTAAATCCCTACATACTGTAGTTTTTATTGTTCTGAATCATGTACAATAAAATGTGTGTTGTTGTTTTTCCTTTTCTTTTTTAAACCGCAGTCTGTTTTGTTTCTGACAACAACAATACTTTCGTTCATGTGTAACATTAGTCATCAGATAAAACTGAGAGAGTGGAGGTGGAGGTGTTGACAGAAACATGAACCGCCTCGGTCTTTCCACTTAAAAATTTCCCATGAAAATATTTTCCAAAGTGAATGAAATTTACTAAGAAGTGGAGGAAACATCTAAAACTATTCAATTTCTTGTAGGGTCAGTTAATAATTTGTATACCAACTCTGTATTATTTATTGTTCAACTCCTCTACAGAAACATTAAGTTCCTTTTAATTAAATGCAACAGGGCCAATCCCAACTGTCTGCCACCTAACTGAGACAATACACAATGTCTGTAAAACACATTGGTGCAGCACCTCCTGACCGGTAATACCACACATATTTAACTGCACTGCACATAGCATTAAACAGGAAACTGCACAACTGAGCCACTTCTCTCTCTCTTCAGGCTACTTCTTTATTTGGAGTGTGGTGGTGCCCTCAGTTGACATCAAACCTCTTCCTAGTAATCAAGGATAATTTGGTGTACAGTGTGCAGCATCATTTCCGTTTAACAATGTCTTCACCCACACAATATAGTGGTCACCCTGTTGGTTTCATTAAATTACAGCATTCCTGTGGTTTACTGAGTAACAGGATAAGGAATGAGGTGACACACTGTCTTGAAATAACAAAAATGACATTTCCCACAAACTATGGCAGTGGAAACCAGATGAGGCCGTAACAAAATACAAAATAAGACTGAACCTAGCGATATTAAAACAGACATTTGGCTGCTAATGATAACAAATGGTGACAACAAACATTTTTATGAGATTGTAATAGCGTGTGCAACTGCAGAGATACTTGATGGCATGTGGAGGGGGGTAAAACACTAGTGGTGGGTGACAGGTGCAGAGAATAAAAAATTAGAGGACAAAACCATTCGTGTGTCCCCAGAGGATTAATGGATTTGATGCACCATACTAACACTATGACATACATTATCAGTGTGGAGAGCAGTAACAGGAGAAATGCTAACACCAGCACATTGCATGCTACGTTGCATACAGTGTTGTCAGACCGGGTGGATAAAACTTGATGTGGGCAGCTTGTTATAATCCTGGCTACTTTTGTACCACAGGGGTGGTTTCAGTGGCTTTTTAAAAACCCTAATTGCATTAATGCCACGGTTTGTGTCACAAATTAGTCATATCTCAATCAAATCTGAACACACAGGCACGATACACATATTTTCAGATACACTGTGGCTTCCCAGAAATAAAACATTTTTAAAAAGACGCTGCAGGAAGTGACTGTGAATCATTACATTTTCAAGTTTTCTTCAATATTAGAGTAATGCAGTGATACGTGTCTGTACAATCATGACGACATCGCAAACACAGACTGCTAATGGCTAACTCTTTCCAAAATGCTGACAAATATAAACTAAAAAATGAGGCTTAATTTGTAGCAGGCAACTCACTGAATCAATGGCACTGAAAGGGTTATACTCTGGTCATGTACTTAAGGTTTATCATATTTGAAATCATCGTGAAAATGCTCTGCGGCTTTTACAGTAATACATTTTACTCGATAACATTTTAGTTATTCTCCTTTAGCATAGTCACCATAAGTTTGTGCCTATATTTTTATTCAACGTCACGCACTGTGGTAGAATTGCGGTTAACTCGTTTACAAGACCAACTTTGAAAACCTTGGCAGGTCAAATAACGACACTTACCATCGTTTGAAGACACTTCCACACTCCTCACAGACTCTTCTGGCCAACTTTAAAGACAAAATAAACTCCCTGCTGCGCCGTAAATAACATTTTAACAGCTTTCACAAAGTGCGACTGTTAATTGCTGTAAACAAAAATGGCCGACGGAAGTAATTTGTTGCCTGGGTGCTCACTTCTTTATCTTCCCTACTTTAGGATGCAGGAAAATATAAAAGGGTATACGTTTACGGCATGAAAATTGAATAGAATAAGACAGACAACTATTATTGATTCACCTGGATTCCAATTAATTGCGCAATACAACAACTTAATTTATTTGTCTTATACAGCTATTTATTTATATATTTTTTGCCACAATTTTAGTTGTGCATCACACAAACCTACCTGATCCGTTAGCTGTGTTTGGTTTAAATACAAATTTAGCAACTTGAAAGGGGAAAAATAAATGGTCATTGCACAAAATCTGGTTTCACATTTGGCTTATTATTATTATTGTTATTATTATTTTGAGTTGATTTGAGTCAAATCAAACCATCGATGCAAAAGCCTCAAATGTAGAAACAATGATTCACTGAGGCCAAAACTGGGGCTAAACATGGTCAACAACCTTGCTGTCTATAAAATGACACTGACTTTAATTTGCACTGGAACTAATCCCTTCTCTTGGATACATGTGTGCTGCAAGCAGGATGTTGTGCTGCAGCTGTGACATTTTTTCCACAGAGTTGTTGTTGTTTCTCCAGGCCATGACATGACTGACCATCCTGGGATTTTTCCATCTTCTAAAATGTATTTATTTATATTTTCCTGACTGGACTGCATTTAAATCCCAGTTGACGACCAGCAGCTTTGTGGTAAGTTTCCAAGTATGAATGCTTTGAGTATGGTTGGGCTGTTTACACTGGAAATCAACATTAAATAAGGTCTTTTCAAACAGCAGTGCATGTTTACTTTATGTGAACACAGCTACTAATATGATTTCAGAATGAAAACCATGTCCTGTATTCATATTTGCCACATTTCATTTCACACTGTATATTCACCCTCCAACGGTCAAAACAAAACTTGGCCAGTCACATTTACTTCATTATTGACTGAGACATTACATTCGTCATGTTCAACAGTCGAAATACACAGAGAGAACACACACAAAGTGATTTCATCAGTAGACAGAAAACCAGAAAATGTTAAGTGCTGACATCACAAGTTTTATGACTGGGCAATTTTCATGATTCTTCATTTACATAAATTCTTAGGTATATCTTGTTTCTTGTGTTGTTCTTTCTTTAAATACTTGGCATAGAAACAACTGGATGGCTATTGTGTAGTCACATAGGAAAAAGGTCCTTCATCCTGTTGATACATGTGGTCTATGTGAGTGCAGATGGAAACATTTGCTCAGACCAGAGTCTCCTCATGTGTCAGTCCAGAGAGAATCCTCATTAGGGATAAGAGATGTGGACATCCAGCACAAATGCAGTGTAACTTGGTGCCTCACTGAAGACACTTTGTAGAGTCTGTAAAGCAGTTTACCTTCACAACTGATGTCTCATCTTTTTCATATACCAATTATGGTCAAGAAGGACCTGCACAGGCCACTGTAAAGGGCTAAACACTGTGACAGTCCTGTATCCAAACTCCTCAGCTTTACAGATCCAATGCAGTTGAAACACTAAACAAACCATCAAGAAATTTCCTTCACACTTTAATAGTCAACTAGTTCTTTAATGTTTGTGTTTGTCTGTAATGGCTTGTGAATTTCAGGATGACTCCTCTGTCAAGAGAGCCACAACCTTCCCACTTCTCCACACACTTTAACTTCACATTCCTAGAACTTTCACTCTACTTAAAATATGATGTGGGTTATTTTTCTTGATATGCAGGAGGCAACACGGTGTAATTATAGGATGATTTTTCATATCGTGTAACGACTGTGTTCCCAGCATCAGTTCAGGAGTGCTCAGGTTTCATCGCCTTCCGGTGGTGCCGGCAGCACTACTGCGGTTGAGGCTGCGGCTCAGCTGGGGAAAGTGTACGGTCGGTGTTCTGGATGTGGGACCGTAGAGACCGAGGTTTCTGGCTGCAGCCGATTTCCTGGGTTGCTTCACGCAAGGGAATGGGGAGAAGACTTGCTGTTTGGGAGTGGAGGTGGCTGAGGAGAACGCTGGGGTCGACGGGGAGGAGGAGATATGAGACTTGGAAGATGAGGAGACAGAGGAGAGTGAGGGCGTGGAAGGGCAGGAGGTTTTGTAAAAGGTGGAGGAGGAGGCAGGGAGAGAGAGAGCAGATAAGCCATTGGCTGATGAAGAGGATGAGAGGCGGGGCGTGGAGTTTGGTGTAGGGGTGGAGGGTGGTGTAGGAGAGGACGAGCAGGACGGGCCGAGAGAAGCCAATGTTGGGAACGTGGAAAGGGGTGGACTTTGGGTGGAGGGGGCGGAGGAGGGGATGCAAGAGTTGGAGGAGTGGTGAGGTGTAGGTAGAGCGATGGAGGGAAAGTGCCTGTTGGAGCCGGTGCTTCTTTCTGAACCTGAGTAGTTGGACTCTTTGTGCCTGTTTGAGGACGGTGGAGGAGGGAGAAGAGGGACCTCAGGTGCAGGTTTAGACTCTGGGAGTGTGGGTTGTGTATCTGGGTTTTCATCGATGGGGGAGGTCGGGTTTGACTCATCCTCTAGATCCAGGGAGTCCAGTTGCACCACCACCTCTGTAACCTCTGCTTCTTTTGTCTCATCTGCAACCTGTAGAGCCTCCGCACATACAGACCCAGGATCAGGAGATGGAGAAACAGAGATGTCACTGCTCTCTTTCTGCTCCTCATCTTCTCTCTTGTTTTCCTCACTCTTCCTCTCCTGTTCACCCCCCAATCTCACTGATCTTCCATCCTCCTCCTCCTCCTCCTCCTCCTCCTCCTCCTCCACCTCTTCATCTTCCCTTTCCTCTGAATCTCCAAACCCCAGCTGCGCTCGAGCCCTGGCTATATTCCTCCGATGAACCCGGACATGAGCACGCCAAGGTGACCCGCTGCCTCCTCCAGAGCTCCCTGGAGATCCAGTGCTGTTGGAGGGCAGAGAGCCGCAGCGCTGCCTGCCTGGGGAGCCCTGACTCTGGGACGGAAAAGCAGGTCGAGCCCCTGGTAGCGTGGACGTGTTCGTGGATGTGAGTCTGGAGCCCCGGGGGCTTCCGCGTGGTTTCCGTCCCAGAAGGAGGTGGTTGATCACGGAGCGCTGGAAGGGTTGAGCTGGGAGGCCAGGACACGGGTGGCTGGACATTTGTCTGGAGGGAAGGCCAGGGATCAAAGGTCAAGAGACAAACATTAACACAGGCTTACAACAGGTTCAGGTAATATAAGCACAAACAGTGCGTAAGTATAAATGAGGCCAGAGATATTTGAGACAGTGCTTTTATGAGTGTATGTGAAATTGTGAACTGTATTTTTGATCTTTATAACTGACTAAACTGACTAACTAAAATTAGGGGTCCTGTAATTTATATGTGTTTCAAATTTTGGTTTTACAGAGACTGTGAAGTGTGTTTTCAGCCATGTTGTACACTGGAACACTTAACTGTGGTAACACCCAAAACAATACTGTACTAAACAGAGTACTCCTTGATACAGTGATTAGCAAAACATTGTAAAGGGTCAAGTACAACATCTAAATGCAAAACTGTTCAGTCTGTTCTGAAAGCTGTGGAACTAAGGATTGTTTTCTACATCAATCAATCTTTAGATTGGTCTTTGACTAATTAATTTAGAATTATAAATTTAAAAAGAATGAAATTATTTTTTTTTAATTTTAAAAACATTTTCACTGATTAATATTCTGTTGATTGACTAATACAATAAGTGTTTCAACAGTAAATGAATGACAGAAATTATTAAATTGTTTATTTCATCATGCAGATGCAACAGCTGAGTCATTTAGAAACACAGTCAGCTGTTGAGAGCATCTGTTGCCAAAAGATTAACACCTCCATCAGACACCAGAGGGCGCCCTGGGGTTTTGGTTTTCACCTCTGAAGGAAGCCTCTCAGTGTTTGGATTAATGGTGTACCACATAATCGTTTATCCCTCTAAAAAAATGTAATGTTATATAACATGTACAGTAGTGTACAGTATTTTGGCCTTTTTCCCTGTGTCAGTAAATCGTGTTAATGTAAACATGAGTTTATAAAAGCTGATTGCTGCACAGATTAGAGAGAAAAGAGATGAGTGAATGTGTGTACAGATGTTAACATCAAATCTCACTGTAATACTGTTACACAAGCCTCAGGAATCATATGTTAGCTATGTGATGGGAGGAGCTGGAACAGGCAGATTGAAGGTTAGTAACGGTCAGAAAACCTCCATCATACAGCTGAAGAAACTAATTGAGTATAATTGGAAACACGTGTCATTACTGAAGATAGTGTCAACGTTTTGTTATCCATAAACAAAACATAAACTGAGGCTCTACAGAATTATGGGTGCACGAAAAGCACATGGTGTCATTATCATAACTGGAAGATGGCACCTAACTGATGCTATTACTGATTTATCCATCTTATGTACAGTAGTGACAGGTGTCTCCAAATTTAGAATTCAGTTGAGGACAAAACCACCACCAGTTGTCCCAGCTCCAGCTTTCCCTGCACCAACCATATTTCTTCTTAAAAACAAAACAAATTAAAGCATAGCGTAGCACCAGTTTCAAAAAAATACCCTCAAAATGC
>BRZM01004421.1:0-27479 GCA_033238685.1 Lates japonicus
CTAGATGTAACTAACCTCCATCTTTCCCTCCTTGTGCTCCTCTCTTTCCTGTGTATGTGGATGTGCTGTAACAGTGGCAAACAGTGAGTCTTTATGTGTCCACTGGAGCTGCATGGGTGAGTCAGTACCAGAAAGGGCTCATTCAGGGGTGAAGTCTAAACACTGAGACTTCCATGGCTCCCTAGGACAGACAGCAAGGTAGAGATTAGGCCTTCAAGGGCTTCCAAAACTGCCATTCACTGCTGCTCAAACTTGAGTACAAGGCTGGATAATCATCAAGGCTTTTCGTACAAGTATAGTCATGCGTAAATATAAACCTACAGACCTGAGAATGTATTCAGATAATCTACTGCTCTGTGCTGTACATTTTCAGTGGAAAAATGCAGAGATGAGGCATTTGTTTTGCCTTCACTGTATTTAGCAGCTATTAGCAGCAGATATGCTGTACAGCAATAATGGAGTGGCTCTGGGTGTGGTGGTTCATAAGTATTTACCCTCAAGTCTCTGGGTTTTCCATAAGAGAGGGATGAGAGGGGAGAGAGAAAGGGAGGAGTGACGAAGCGAAGACAGAGACATGGACGTGGGGGGAAGAGTTTGACTTTGAGGTTTGGATGCAACCAGGAAGAAATTCCCAGTTAAATTACTGACTGACGCTGCTGCTCGACTGGAGACATTGGCTGAGGTTGCCCAAGGCCTGAGTCTCACCCTGGGACACTCCCTATCTTTCTCTCTTCTCTCTCAATCTCCTTCTCTGCACATATACCCACTATGACTATGACTTTTCCAAACTATCCAAAATAAAGAATCATTATAATGATAGATCACATCAAGTCCTATTGTGCAAGGAAAAAAACTAGTTGCTTTTGACAGGTAACCTTTGCCAGTCTAGCTCATACTATATCCAAACAATAAAACACATCCCAAAAGCACATTACAAGCTCACAGAGTGACTCTGTGCAACAGAATATCAAAGTGGTCTTGGTTTTCACTGCACTCACAATAGACTCAGTGTTATTTTTCAGCTCTAGTTTGAGAGGGAATGAGTTTAGGAGAAGCTGTGTGGGAGAGGTGCAGAGCGAAGCCGCTGGCTCAGGTCCAGATGTCAAACCAGTACCGCAGGGAAATGGGTTTCCAGGGGGAAAGTAAGGTCAATCATAGCAGAGACTGAGGGATCTGGATCACTGAAGAACTCAGTGACCATCATAATATGTGCTTCAAATGGTTTAAACAAATGCTCTCACCATGTACAAACTCTGTGACTTTTAGTTATAACTGTGGCAACCTGCACTGAAACACAAACAAGCAGCCACAGATTAACTTCAATGAGAAAACTGGAGTTAATCTTTAACTCTTTGAGGGGGATTTCCCTTGTCCAGTTTCTGTCTCACAGGGATTTTATTGAAACCTGAACTGCCTTTGTTTGAAGTTTCTTTGGGGTTTGAATTTGGCAGTGTTCTCTCTCTGTTGACCTTAGTCTCAATTAACTGTGGTGCTCACTGGAGAGCTGAATGTTGATGGTTGAATAGCTTTTGTGTTTAGTCATTAAATGGAGACATGCCAGGTGCTTGGAACTGATGTTGCGCTCGCTACACGATACCAAAACACAGAAAGATGTTATTTAAGAGCTTATTTTCACTGCCAGTAAGGAATGTGTTTTTGCTGCAAGCGCAAAAAAAACCTCCTGGACTTGCAGTCATTGCATCTGATAATCAACATCATACCGAACTGTTCCTTTACCCTTTATCATTGACAAAAATCAGGTGACTTATGAAGTGTTTTAGTGTCTGTCTCTAATTTAAATTCTTTTTTCTACATACTGAGACCGGAGTTTCCTTTTGTTCCATTTTGCAGTACTTCTCATGAGTCTCCTTCTTGTGCTTTGTTCTGCAGTCATGGCTGCAGCAGTATGGTTACCTGCCCCCAGGGGACCTGAGGACCCACGCTCTCCGCTCCCCTCACTCCGTCTCCTCAGCTATCGCTGCCATGCAGAGGTTCTACGGCCTCACTGTCACCGGCACCTTTGACGACAACACCATTGAGTGAGCACCAGCAAATAGCTTTATTCTGCATATAGCTTGGCTCAAATAGATCAAGAGCTACCTTTTGTTTTACCTTGTTATGAGTGGAATATGTCTTGTGTCTGGCAGGGCCATGAAGCGGCCACGCTGTGGAGTGCCAGATAAGTTTGGTGCCGAGCTGAAGAGCAACCTTAGGAGGAAGCGATACGCCATCCAGGGTCTGAAGTGGGAAAAGAAAGACATCACTTTCTCGTAAGTCAACAGTGCTACAAGTGAATGTGATGCATCTGCAGAAGCATGATGGAACCTAAAGCCATTTTTACACTATGATTAGTCTGCTTAATTTCATCTCTATACCCAATCAACCAAAGTCAAAAAATCCAAACTGCTTAACATCTGTCATGGTTTTCCTATAAAAAGGAAATAACTCCCTTCATTACCTTTCCCATTCTTTCCCCTCTTTCTCTTTAGTATACAAAACTACACCCCAAAGGTGGGTGAGTATGAAACCCATGAGGCCATCAGGAAGGCCTTCAGGGTGTGGGAGGGCGTCACTCCACTCCGTTTCCGGGAAATCCCCTACAGTTACATACGGGACAAGGTGGAGGAGTTTGCCGACATTATGATCTTCTTTGCTGAGGGTTTCCATGGTGACAGCAGCCCATTCGACGGCGAGGGAGGCTTCCTGGCACACGCCTATTTCCCCGGTAATGGCATCGGAGGAGACACCCACTTTGATGCAGCTGAACCATGGACGATTGGAAACCGGGATCTGTTAGGTAGGGCTATGTTGTTCTGATAAGTAGGATTTTGTTTCTTCAGTGATTCCCTTAAGTCTGATAACAACAAGAAAAACTTCAATGTTGACTAAAACTTTCCATGTTGGGAGTCAGGATTCTTTGTTTTGCTGTTACAAGCAAAACATGGGAAGCAACAGGTCCAGTCTTGTGTCAGTACATTTAAGGGAGTGAATACCCCAGGGTATGTTGATACTGCAGAAATGGAGAAGTGTTTATTTCTGGATTGTCACAGACACGCAGCTTCGCCGTGTCAGCTGTTTGACTCAAACACATCTTCACATGACCTGCAGCTGATTTTATTTTTGATCTACTGATTTGTTAGGTAATTGTGTGCTTCCCTTGAGTCACTTTAAAATGAAGAAACGGTATAACTCATTGTCTCATCAGCACAAGATAAAATCTTCTCTATTTTATGTCCCCTACTGGACTCTCTTTTTCCAGAAATAATGTCATATTAAATTATGTTTTGGCGTTGATACTGTTTCAGGCAATGACGTATTCCTGGTTGCGGTGCATGAACTGGGTCATGCTCTGGGTCTTGAGCACTCTAATGACCCTTCCGCCATCATGGCTCCCTTCTACCAGTGGATGGACACAGAAAACTTCCAACTACCTGACGATGACCGCAGAGGCATACAGCAACTTTATGGTATGTTACTGACAAAGTTTTTAGTGACACACCACCTAAACTTTTTCAAAAGTGTCAAATCATGTAACAACTGAAATTGTCAAAAACACAATTTGTGCCATGTTTGCCTCAAACCCATGCCATACTGTGTAATCCTCAGTTTCATTTAACCCAACAGAATCTGCAGTGGAAGGTTAAAAATTTGAGTTAAGGTTAGATCTTCTAAAGACTACCCTCATATGTCCTTGTTCACACAGGTTCTGGATCAGGCCCTCAGCCCCCTCCTGTAACACCTCATACACCTTACCACACCCCACAGCCCCCATATTCACCAGACAAGCCTCGCTTTGGCCCCAACATCTGTGATGGACACTTTGACACCATTGCCATCCTTAGAGGAGAAATGTTTGTGTTCAAGGTAAACCCACCTCGCACAGCTGAAGTTTTGATTTGACGGTTTGGCTACTAGGCTGTTTGAAAATCCCCTCTTTGTTTCCCTCTTTCAGGATAAGTGGTTCTGGCGAGTGCGCAACAACCATGTGCTAGATGGATACCCCATGCCAATTGGTCACTTCTGGAGGGGACTTCCCACTCATATTAATGCTGCTTTTGAACGTGAAGATGGGAAATTTGCTTTCTTTAAAGGTAAGACTGGCTTTAGTCTACTATCAAGACATTTATGCAATTTCCCTATTTTAAAACCACTAACACCAGCCATCGTTTAAGAGACAAAGTCTTGCAGATACCTCATATGTTTCTCTCTCACTGTTTGTCCCCTCTCTGCCTCATCCTGCATTTTTGTCACTCCAGGGGACAGGTACTGGGTTTTCAGTGAATCTATTCTGGATTCTGGTTACCCTAAGAGTCTGAAGGAAATGGGCACTGGGCTTCCCAAAGATCGTATAGATGCTGCTCTCTACTACACACCCACTGGACAGACATTCTTCTTCAGAGCAAACAAGTTAGTCATCTTCTTGTGCTGTGTGTGTGTTTGTGTGTGTGTGTCATATGCCATGGTGAAACTGTGCTGAAGTATATAAACTAGTGATTCCAAGGAAAATCCACTTGCGTCACCTTCACCAAAAAAATATGGGTTCAAACACACAAGCTCAATCACTTATCCTGAATTACAAACCTGCTTCTCATTTAAACATCAAAACAAAACTTGCATAAACTTTAAAGCATGATAATCCTCCCTATACTTATACCACAGTCATTGTTATAAAAAACGGTGGGTAATATGTGGCAGGTCAATAATTATCATCATCATGCAAACAGCCACCTACATAAACAAAGTCCATGACATTCCAGAAAAAGGTTTTAGGTTTTTGTTCAAAGAAAAGAGATTGCACAAGTCCTTAAACCAGACAACACCTCAGCCCCTTATCTTTTTAGACCTACTGGAAGAGTTTTCACCACATTTTTCTGCAGAAACAATGCTGATTTTGTTGTTTACATTCAGCCCAAACACACACACTGATTCAGAACAATTTTTAAGTTTTGGGGTTCAAAAGCCAGTCAAGTCTCAAGTCATTTGAGAAAAGTTAGATCAGAATTCATGCAACAGGTCTTACATGAAGTCTGGAGTCTTTAAGGGCAAGTCCAAATCAAGTCATTAAAAACAAGTCAAGTCACAGGTCACAAATCCAAATGAAGCCTCAAGTCATTTAGGCCAAGTCCAAGTCAAGTCCTGAATCTTTTAGGGCAAGTCCAAGTCATTCCCATTAGAACATGTCTCAAGTTAAGTCTTTTAGGGCCAGTCCAAGTTTAAGCTCTTTTGAGATTAGCTCAAGTCAAGTCAAGTGTTTAGTCTTTTAAGGAGAGTTGAGGTCAAGTCTCAAGTTAATCAAGGCGAGTCCAAGTTATGTGTCAAGAATTTTGGGGCAAGTTCATGTCAAGTATCAAGTCTGTGAAAACAAGCTGCAAGGAAAGTCTTTCAGGGAAACACAGAGTAAGTAAGTCACTCTTGTCCAAGTGAAGTCTCATGTTTGTCAGGACAAGTCCTTTAAGGCAAGCCTCAAGTCTTCTTAATTAAAGATGCAAGTTTTTAGGGGCCCTGACTGTGACTATTAACTCACCCTGGCATTTCCTCTCTTTACTTTTCCCCTCTCATTTTTTCCTCAGGTATTACCGTTTCAATGAGGAATCACGAACTGTTGATGATGGCTATCCAAAATCTGTTAGTGTGTGGCAGGGAGTCCCTGACAACATCAAGGCAGCCTTCATGAGCAAAGATCAAGGTATGATGTATATAATATTACCTGGATTATTTTCTCACCCCTTGGTATGAACCAGTACCTGTAGAAGTGGCTTCTTCTTTCAGTTCAGGTTTGTTTCTCACATTTCTTTCTCCAATGCTTAGCGTACACCTACTTCTACAAAGCCAACAAGTACTGGAAGTTCAACAACCAGATGATGCGTGTGGAGCCAGGATACCCCAAATCTGCACTTCGCGACTGGATGGGATGCCCCAATGAAGACCCCAAGACGGATGGAGGAAGAGGTGGAGGCGGACACGACAAGGATAAGGAGAGAGAAAAGGACAAGGAGCGTGAGGATAAGGACAGAGCTAGAGACAGAGAGAGGGACAAGGAGAGGGAGAAGGAGAAGGAAAAAGAGAAAGAGAGGGAGAAGGAGGAGGATACAGAGGTGATCATTATTGAAGTGGATGAGGAGGGAGGGGCAAGTGGTGGAGCCGGAGCAGCAGCGGTGGTGGTGCCGCTGTTCCTGTTAGTGTGTGTGATTGCGACGCTGGCAGCCTTGGTGTTTTTCCGTCGGTATGGTACCCCACGCCGACTCCTCTACTGCCAACGATCTTTACTGGACAAGGTGTAGACGGAGGAGAGTGGGAGGGCGAGGGGAGTGAAAGACAGGGAGAGGAAGAGAAAAAAGCGGGATGAAATGTTAAACATAGATATGAGAGGAAGAGAGAAAGAAGTAAAACAAGAGAAAGAGCAGAAGGAAAAGCGCCAGACTTGCATTTTGAAATATTTTTTACCACTGCCAGATTCCTTTTGCTCTATCTCTCAACCACTCCATCCCTCCATTTTGAAACATTTTTTTCTCTCCCTTCTTTCTCTGCCTCTGTCCTCATGGTTACTGACGCCAGCTTATTGCTGTTTGTTTTAGCCTTTTTCAATGTCTTATTTTTAGTTTTTGTCAGTGGTCAGTGTTTGTGTCCTTGTGAATTTCCGCTTTGAACCTGCATCTTCATGACGCTCATTCTAGCTCTAGCATGTTACTTCGCATAAGCAGACAGTGTGTTTGATTTGTTCATTCTTCCCCCTTGTTAACTTGCACACAGTCACATAAACACACACATTTGGAAACCGCAGTGGCATAGTCATTGTGTTTCTTAATCTTCCAGTAAAGCAACATGTCAGAGCCAGTATGGACCATAAAAGGGAAACAAAACATTAGCTTAAGTCCTTATGAAGCATGAGATACACTCATATCAGAGTAGAGCAATAAATACAACTGTCTTTTCCTTTTTTATATCAATGTCTAGTGCTGAGTATTATTATTATAAATGATTTTGTCATTATTATTATGACTATTACTATTATTGTTGTTGTCCTCCGTGTAAAGAGTGTGTTTTTGTACATTGTCATTAAAAAGTCCTGCTGGACAGTGACATACATTTTTGAAAGTGGCCTTAATTTTATATATGTGGGGACAGTGAATGGGGAAGGGGGTTATGTATTCTTGAAACTTGATTGTCTTTTTTTTTTTTTTTTTTACCTTGAATCCATCTCAAATGAAAATAAATTAACAATCTGAAAATGACTCCTTTTTGTCATTGTACTTGTTTACAGTTTTCAAAGAATGGTGCTACATTACTAGTCAGGGGTTATAAGTAGTTTAACAACGATAATGATACTAGTGATGATGATAATAATGATAATGATCTAGTTTTCTCAATGAGATTGTGTGTGTCCTTACTCACTTATATTTTTAAGCTCTTCTTACAAAATAAAGTAATTTCAAAAGGCTTTCTGTGCTTTGATTTTCACTTTGTAAACCATTCACTTAATCTTTCTCTCTTTCTGCCATCTTTCCCTGAACTGCTGGTGCCATTCACTTACTTAAGTGCAGTAATATTTTAATTTAGGCCTAACTGCTTTCATATAATCCAGCTCTTACCTAGACTCTTCTCCTTTACCACTCATATTGTTCGCATCACTCCTCCATCTGATCTTCCCTAGTCTTCCTGGACCTCCAGGTTTCTTGCTCCCCGACCGCACCACTCTGAGTTACTGGGGCTCGGAAACTGGCAGACCAGAAACTGGGTCGGAAAACACGGACTGGATCCAAAGCTTAAGTAGAAACAGGGATGAGGACGATTGTGTAAAGCCATTGCTGCACAGCAGGAAAACATATCTCAGCTATATGGTTAAGGAGAGAGAGTGTGTTTGCTTTTGTGTTTCCATACTTATGAGGACCAAAGAGCCTTCACTCAGGACGATGGGGAAAAATGAGTGGGGACATCTCTCTTCAAGGGTGAAGGTTTTAGATTTAGGATTTAGATAAGCAGCAGAGAGATTTAAGATATCATCAATGGGTCAGTGGATGAAAGTGGTCAGTGCTGGTCCTCACAAGTATAGCAATACAGATGTGTGCTCATGCATGTTTTGCACAGCTATAAATGCTTTTATTTGTGCATTATGCACTGTGTCTGTGCACACTCCCATCCACCATGAGCCAATAAAAGCTCAAACAGCAAAGCTAGGCGTCTCCCCACTCCTTAATGATCTCACTAATGAACAACTGCCATACAGACATTAGACCCACTGTAAAGATGACTGACTACAAGAGAAAGAGAGTGGGTGGGGGTCAGCATCTCTATCATATGTTATGATTACTGCAACGGGGCTTCATGCAATTAAAATGATGAGGTATTTTCCTATTTTGCCGAAAAGATTTAGGGCGCCCATTTGTCTCCACTTTGCAGTGTTGTGGAGAGCCGGGGCTGAGGAGAGCAGTCACGAGGATTTCTGGGGGGGGTGGAGGGAGGAGGAGGAGGAGATGAAGGAGGAGTGAGGAGGGTTAAGTCACATTTGGAGGCCAGAGATGGAGCAGAATTCCATGAACAACATCTGGAATTCCAACTGCATCATGTGGTTCCAGACACACAGCAGGACACAGCAATGAGCACATGGGGGATGGGGGTTGGTCTGGATCTGTTTGATTGGCTTTTTCACCATATAAAGGTCACAATAAAGGATATGTAAAGAAAGAATTGTGTATTTTTTGAGTTTTCTTTCCTCTCAGCAGGTTTTAGCATGTGTCTTTGTTTGTGCATGATGTTTTGCTTGCCCTCTGTCCATTTCCCTGACCCGCACATAAGCCAGACATTTAGCTGTGGGTTACAATTTGATGTTTTCTGTCTTTCCCAGCTGATTCTGCAGAGTGAAAAAAAAGAATTGTCTCAGCATAATTCTTCCCCACAGCCCTCTCTTTTCTCTGTGTGTAACTGGAGAGCTTTTCTTCACTGTCTGAGAAATGACTCACTTCTTTTTCACAAAGTCCAACAAAAGACTACAACAACATGTTCCGGCCTCCTCCAGCCATCTCCATTCCTCTCACTTTCACATTTCACCCAGATAAGTGGAAAGGTAATTTCTAGTCCTGATTCCAATGCTACTTTTGTGTATCCTCTTTTTTTTTATTTTTTTAAAGAAAATCCCTTCTGTGCCAAGTGCTTCACATCACATCAACTATGTCATCCCTCGTCAGTTAAATTCTACTCAACAAACGTCATTAACAAGCTCCTTTTATGTTTCTGTCTTTCTCTGTGCTGGACACTTCCTGTGCCTATTTTAGCTGGCATGTGTTTATCCTGCAGGCTGATGAATGGAAACTTCCCAATAGGGGAAATCCTGCTCTTGGCTATTGTGTCTCATAATGGCCAAAACGAACATCATACAGTAATTGCAGGACCAACCTCAGAGAGGACTGAGTAGCTTTCCCATTAAATGAGAATGAACGATGAACAGAGAATGGTTAGAGTTGCACTCTGCCTGGTAACAAGGATGTGGGATGGTGGAAAAGCAGCATTTCTGAAGGGAACTGGTGAGTGGCTATATAGGTTACACATGGTTTTCATTTGCATCAGTTAAAGCTCTGCCACATCCTGCACCAAGCACTAATATAACAAACAAGGAACAGAGAGTTTGCCATTGTCCGTGTTCTCTTACTTGATGCAGTGTTCACCTCCTCCACTACAGAGCAGAGGTGATGTTGTTGGCTTTTGTTTGTTTGTGACCAAACCACTTACAGGAACAAATGTAAAGGGCTGCCGTGAAATTTGTTTTGTATATTCGTATTCATCTGAGAAAGAAAATCAGACTTATTCAGTGACCATTAAGTGACTCTGACTATTCTTTGAGCTCCACCATCAGGCCATATTTAAACTTACAAATAAGCATGTCTGCTGACTTATCACTCCCTAAAGGGGCAACCCATCAATTTAGTATTTTACTTCTATAAAGTTGGGATAGTTGTGAGACCCAGATACCCAGCATCAAATGAGGACTCTTAAACCCAAGGGATTTACAAGCCCTTGTTTGGGTCACGCTCCAAAAGTCCTATAATTCCCATAATGCAATTTCTTTTTGTTAAGACTCTCCACACCTAGTAAATACCAGTCTTTCAAACCAGCACCTCTGATTTGTAACGCAGGCCTTCCGTTTTAAGTTTTTAGTCTCCAAGCCCCAAGCTGAAGTAAAGCTGGGATTACAACTCTCCAGGCTGTATGTAGACAAACACACACATCAGTCATTCAGAGACGTTTGCTGTTTCTTTTACACTAGTATGAACACATTTGTGATTTTCATCTTCATTTTCAAACCTGCCTCCAAACAGGGCTTGAATCAACCAGTCGACTTGTTTGATGAGTAGGTCTACACAGCGTTTTGTTGTTATTTGGATGGTGTGTGCTCTGGCTCTTCTGTGACCTACAAATTCAGGGAAAATGGTGGAGAGCATTTCAAAATTTTAAACAGTTATGACAGCGAACAGAACGACTGACTGGAGAGATTATAGGTCTTTTTCACAGCTGATATTCTGACATGTCACACTGGGAAAAAACACAGGAGTAAGCTGACATGTCACACTGGGAAAAAACACAGGAGTAAGCAATTAATCTTCATTGTGTTCCAGAGAGGTAGCCCAGTGAGCCATGCCAGTAAGTCAGCATGTGCAATACCTGGACACTGAAACTGGCTGATACACTGTAAATGGAATGTAGCCATTGTTAAAGTTATTCATTCTGCTTGCGTGCTTCCTGCTATGACATGTCAACTGCTGTGAAAAGGTCTATCAGCCCTCAGTGGAGGTTTGCCCACTATTCATGTGCTTTCTTGTTCGGTTTTAAAATAGAAAATATGTTGACCTTTAAACAAGTTGCTAAACACTCTAGAAGGGTTCAATAGTATTTTTGAGCTACTGCAATCTCCCTTCCTCTCTCTCTCTCTTACACACACACACACAGTTTATTTGTGGTATACACTGCCAGTGGAAGCAGTGGGATCAATACCTAATACTTTTTCCGTTATGTCTGCATCTTATTATTCCATTTAGCTACACATGGAGCTATGCGTGGAAAATAAATTTTCCCCCATTAGTTAAACATATTTTTCTGAGTGCCCCAGATGTCCCAATCTCAATTTTCTGTTTCATCATGTATTTCACCAAATGTTTGGTTTGTGATCTTTGTTTTCTCAGCCATGCGTTACTGTCTGTCTCTTCCCTCTCAGTGCTGAATCTGCTTAAAGCTATCAGTTTAAAAGCTTTGTGCCTGTTTCTGTTGCGCCTAAAACTCTGTCTGCACTTTGAATTGGGTGTGGTGCAGTGGGAACAGTCTCTTTTAAATGTCAGAGGGGTATTGTGTGGGTGAAAAAAATACAGGTGCAAGGAAGTTGAACAATCAACATTTCAACCTCCTCAGCTTGTTTTTTTTTTTTTTTCAAACCCTCCTAGGTCTCATAAGCCCTGGAGGAAAACACTTCCATCATAGGAGATGCTGAATCAGGTTCTACAAGCCCAGCTACCCTCGCCCTGACCCAGCCGTATCCGCAAGGAAACCCCCCTGCTTCACTCCAGGCCTAGACAGGATGGTGGGCGCATTTCATCTGACATCTAAATATATTTACAGTCACTGTCTGAACTCTTGAGACCGCAACAGAGAGGCAGCAAGATCCCAAAAGTCCTTATTCGTTCTCACCCTCCCCACATCTCCTGCAGCTTGTTAATGAAGTATCATACAACCTCATGCATGGGTTTTCTCCCTCTTTCACCACCTCTTCCATCGCAACAGGCCACATCTGGTTTCCATAAGCACATACATGTCATCACAAAGACAAGGAGAGGGAGAACGGAGGGGAGGACTCTAAGAGGAGGGGGAAGGGCGTGGATATATCAAGGAAAGGAGTGCTGCGACTGACAGTCAAGATATTGCTGTCTTTCATCATCTCACCCAACTCTTCTCATGTGTTTTCATGACACAGTTAAGCTTTCCTTCACTAAAGAATAAAAGGAAATCCATGAGAGGAAGCAAGCATTTGAGAGAGAGCAAGAGTGAAGGAAACCATGGGTAAATAGGATACAGACAGAGCAAGCAAAACTCCAAGTCAGAGGGGAGTAAGAGGAAAGTCATTGAGACATACAGAGATCAGAAAGGCCACATCAGAGGTTGTCTTTGAAAGTGGAGCTGAGAGGGCCTCTATGCTGAGTCCCTAACAGTGGTGGACACAAGACCTATGTGGTTACACTGAGGGGAGGGCTGGGAGGAGGGAGTGTGAAGAGAGAAGGAGGCGGGGGTGGTGGTGCTTACAGGCAGCTTATATGGCTTTACTGTACTCATCAACAAGAGGCGGCCTTGCTCAGCTGACTGGCTGTGATCCACGAGGCCTTTACCACAAGACTGGACTCACCACCCAGATGCAGGTGGTCCTGCAGCTGTCTCACCCGTGGTTCTGTAAAGACCCACAACTGTGCATTGTTTTAGTCATCTCACCATATGTGGACACAGTGCTGTGTCCAGCTGTTCCACACAGATTTGCTGGGTTTGTGGATCTTTACCAAGTCTGGCATTTAGACTTGCAGAACTGAGTCAGGTCCAGCACACCTCCTGGTCACGAGCTGAACAGAAACTGTGCTCATCCTGGGTTAAAGCTTCAAGTAAACGTTTAGCTGTTGATGGCCAGTAACAGATGTTGTTAGTTGTTGTTAGAAGTGTTAAAATTTTGGGACTTCAGTGCTCACAGCAATAGTCCTTGTGATTCTTGAAAAAGGTAAACAGCTTCATCGGCTCAGCGACAGGACTAGTTTTTTATGGAGTGAGCTCCTTGTATTAGATTTCCTCAACCTTCCTACAGTCAGAATTGGCTATTGAGGACCTACACTGGCACCTGCAATATCATGTCAACAGATACCTCAAAAACAAAAATAGCACTCAGTGAGCCAAACAACCACTACGTCTAACTCTTAAAATAGGAAAATAAGTAATCTGATAACACAAATATATTTGTCATATCCTCTCTTTTAACTGGATCAACACCCAAAATCTAATGAGTTTCTTCCCTATTGCCCATCTCTCTGCCAAGTCTGGCACCGTCGGTTCAGCTGTTTGCGTAATCCTGCTGACAAACAAACCAACAGACAGACA
Source organism: Lates japonicus (assembly GCA_033238685.1). NCBI lineage: Eukaryota > Metazoa > Chordata > Actinopteri > Centropomidae > Lates > Lates japonicus. The sequence continues at coordinate 13,114 of BRZM01004421.1, forward strand.
CGGTGAAAACACAATCCCTCTAACATCACCATGAAACTGTACTAATTAATATTTTATATTAACAATAGATGAAACAACTGTATACAACATGAATGTGGTATAAGCTGGTAGTGACAAATCCAAACAGAATTATCCACCTTACTCTGCAGCTCCTGAAAGCTCTACAGAGCATTTCAGCATCTTTCAGCTTATTATATTTTTACAGCCTGCAACTTAACTAGTTTGATTCACTTTCACTGCTCAAGGAAATGATGCACTGTACACCCACCAACCAGCAAAACTTTAGAAACTAACACATGTAAAGATAGGGCCAGATATTCCCTCAGAAGGTGATGGAAAGTTTTCATTTAAATGCACTTTCATTTAGTCCCACATTCACATTTATGGTCCAGGTTATTTCAACTTCCCTTTAGAAAAAGTATGTGGTTGTCCATAAAACATTTGTATGATTATTGTGTAATGATTAAAGCTGCACTGGGCCTTCTACCTTTAGTCTCAAATTTCTTTATGGCTTTCTGCCTCAATGTTGGCAAAAACTACGGTTAGTGTCATTATCTTGTCCTCCTTGTTTTACTTTAACAAACACTGTCCTAAATCTCAATAAAGCAATCCCCTCTAACTTCCTGTTGACAAGATATCACATCACTTTGCCCTCAAGTTCAACAATCCTCAAAACCTCGAACTGTTTGCACAAACAAGCTCACAGATGCTGTGAGCTTACATATACATGTATCTCTTGGCCTTTCTCGTCGAGAAGACGCTAATAGCAGCGTGTTAGATAAACAGTCGTGGGGTGGAAGACCAAAGTCTTTCTGCTATATCATTCCAACTAGGCTGCCCACTTAGAAATGTGTTCTTGGGCTGCCAGAGGGGTCTCAGGGGTAAGTTGCTGGTCCTGGGGAGTCCAGAACACACTAGGTTGCATCAGGGCAGAGAAAAATGTTATGCTCAGCGACCATAGAACTGTAATTACATAGAACACTGCTGAGCTCTACAGGATGAGCGTCAAGACTGGAGAGAGATGGAACCAGGCAACAGAGAGAGGAGGAGGGCAAATATGTGATTTACAACGGACTATAAGAATGGAAAGAAATTGAATAACACAGAGATGGTAGAGAGGATAAACACTCCCAAACCTGGAGGAAACCACAGGTTAGGATAACTGTTAAGTAAAGAAAATGCCATTGGTCATTACCATGACATGGTACTGAGGAATAGGTATGTGGCAAAACAAGAGAGGTATGCAAGCTTCTACAGCATGTTGTATGTGTACTACAATATCTCATATCAGTCTCTGTCATATTCTGACTCTAACCTGACTGCAAGTCATTCTCCTTGTATCAAACTGAGCTGAGCTACAATGTGAAGATTGTGACTGACACCTTGTGGATTCTAAGTGCAACCACTGATTTTTTGCAGAATGTGTACCTAGCTTTAACTAAGCTATTCACAATAAATGTCATGTTTAACTGTGATACCCTAGGCAAAAAAAAATCACTACAAACTCCATCTGCAGGAGGTGGAAAAAAGAAACATCACAATAATTTCAAACTTCAGTTTTATTATTTGTACATTCACCATGATAGTACTCAAAGAAGAAATTAAAAAAAAAACAAAAACAAACCTTTGTACTAAATGATAAAATAACGATTAAAAAAACAATATTAAAACCATTGGTGAAAACATACAACCTCCCTCTTGGGCCTGTATGAACACTACAGGGTAAGAGAACTGGAGAAGAAAGAGGATAGGAGGAGGAAGAAGAGAATCAATGAGAGCGACATAACTTGTGTCAGGTGCGACAGACAATTCTCTCCACAGAAAATAGTCTCATCTCTTTAACTAAACAGAGAGAAACGAACACTGCATTCTTGTATGGTTATTCACCTGTCCAAAAAATACCCCAAACTGCCTCATTTAAAGACTTGATTTTGATTAATCTTATATGTCTGTACAAAATGCCAAACACACCTATTCAATATTTTCAGATTTATATGCAAACCTCTGCACAAAGGGCTGAGTTTTCTCTTAGGCAGAACTTGGCAGGAAAGCCTTGGACTACATGCAACAACAAAGTTCCCCATCAGAATTGCAGAATTGTTAAACACTGAGGCGACGACAATTGATTACCAATCATAATTGGCACCTACATTTTGGGAGAAATTAAGAACATTGAGAAAAATGATCAAAAATTACCCAGTGTACCATACTGCTATGCCGTCAAGCCAAAAACCAAAAAGAAGAAAAAAGAGCCAAATGTCTAAAGAAAAGTGTATCAAACCTTGACAGGAGCAAGGCGGTACAGCACTCTGAAACAACACTGCAAAAAATCATGGTCCCCTTTAAGCATGACTGTGTGGTGTAGATGTGCTTTAAAAAAGGTATTGACAATTTGAGATGGTGACGACATCAGTTAGGTCCTCTGTTGGGTCTTAGTTGTAACAAAGTACATGTAGTGAAGGCAAATGGAAGAGGTGGTCTAGGACAGTTCGATCAGTTGATTTGCCATTAGCGCGCGTTCTAGAGTGAATTACTTTCTGACTGCAGGCGTCGGCCCCGCCTACCCACTGCCCCTGGCCTACGGTAGCCATCCTGCGTTTGTATTTTCCTCTCCTTTCCCTGTCCCTGTCTCTGTCTCTGTCTCTTTCCCTACCTCGGTCTCTGTCTGGTCCCTCTCTCTGTCTCTGTCCTTGTCTTTCTACCTCCTCCGGTCTCCTGTTGCACCACCTCCGGCTTTCATTCTCTCTGCAGCTCCTCTTCCCTTTTCCTCCTCTTCTTGCTCCTTCCTCGTTTCTCACGCTCCTTCATCCGCTCTGCTCTGGCAGCTTCTCGTGAACAAACTGAAATAAAGAAAATGCAAGTAAGACTTTAAAACTTTACTTGAATAAGTTATCTGGGCATGTACTACTTAAAGTAAGCTCGTGGTTTGTGTCTCACCTGCTCCTCTGAGTGAGCCGGTATATGCAAGGAGCTGCTTTGGTTTTGCGGAACAGGTCATCAAGCAACTTTGCGGGGATCCTCAGCTGTTTTCTCTGCCAGAGAAAACAGGCTCAATAAACACAAGTCTATTTTACTTCTAATATAAATACAGTGTCCCATCACCTGTCTACCCTTCTTTTCAGTCTTCTTTTCCTTGCTCTTTCCCTCTCCTTCGTCGTCTCTCTCGAGAAGCGCGACCTCCGAGACCACCCTCTTTCTCTTCTCAGGTTTCCCAAATTCTCTGACCTGTCACGATCCCACTCCGTTTCTGGGCCCTCCGGCGCTCCATTTCCACGCTCACGCTCAGCCCACTGGTCTCGCTCAGGGAGGGAGGGGATGGCAGGCCTGATGTTCGACCGCGGCCGGAGCCAGGCCCCTGTTCCTCTGCTCGGGTCTCGCCTGCACCCAGGCCTGTGGGGAAGTCCAGCTACAATACATAGCCATACATGTTCTCAGGCTACACAGCTGGCTGAGCATTTTGGGAAGAGACAAAAACAGACCCAGTAACGTAAGGTCTTACCTCATCTAATCTCTGGAGGTTCAGCCGGTGGCTCAAAGTTGGTTCAGATTTACGGTCCTCTATCGGAAAGCACAAACTTGTAGTAACTCACAGTGTGTGGCAGTGAGACTTAATTTTGTCAATCGAAGCCCTCCTCCACCAAGTTGCCAGTTAGGCTGAGCAGCTCCTTAAAAGCGCTGCCCCCAAGTGAGCAGCCTCACCTAAACAAATAAATAGTAAAGTGACAAGCAAAACAACGTTGGTACATAAAGAAAAATACAAACAAAAATACAAATACAATACATACTGAGTTTACTCCAATTAAAGGACTACAAAACTGTTCTATACATATGTCTTAAGGAAGTGACAGAGGTGGTTAGGTCTCTGAGTGAGTAGATGAAGAAACATAGTGAGGCCTACAAAGGTACCTCATGAGTGACCAGGAAAAATCCTGTATCTATTCTGCTGCATAGTTAGTGGATCACAAATCAGAACAATCTTGGCATCATTGTATATTTTTATTGACAAATGCAACCACATAACAATGTCGTCTGTGCAGCGAAGCCCGACACTCTGCACCAGCATGTGCGCTATGCCACAGAAGGCCACAGTCATCCAAAGCTATTAACAACACAGAGCCATACTGTTACACTGGGCCTCCATCGACAATGAATCAATGACATTACTGGACTGTGTATGCTCAAGACAGCTGTGGAACAAGTATAAACTTAGAAGGTGATATTTTCAGCATGGCCACAGTGTCCCATCCACCACTGGTATATGTTAACCAAAAGCAAGCTTGAGGTAATAAATAATTGCTATGAACAAGCTAAAACAAAAAGCTGACTGTAACCCTAACTGTTAAGCTTTGTTTTACGCTTATACAACAAAACTGAACGCGTTCTCATGATTTATAATGAATGAATGAACTTTTGCAACCCTGAACTTAACTCTAGACAGAGGCATGTAAACAACGCAAATGTCTGAATCGGTTGGACCAGGACGTAAACAGACTTTAACCTGTCAGTTGCCTAGGACCAAGTCTATGTGGTGCGAGCAGGTCAATATCAGAAGAAATTAACAACAAGAGAGTGTGGTAGTTCACTGTACCAACTTTTCATTTTTAGCCAGTATTGATTTCCACCATTGTCTTGCTTAAAATGACAATGAAGATCCTCACTCAATAACTAACATTATTTCATGAAAGCTAATTTGATACTGGATTCAGATTAGATAAAAATGATGCAAATTATATAAAAATTCCAACCCCTATTTAGGAAAGCCTCAAGGCCATGATCAGAGGCAAAATATTCATGACAACTGCTTCATCAAGAGTACACGCCAGTTATGTTTTTATCTCACCAGGTTGCAGGCGCTGAACAATGTTAGAGACTTTGCTGCGAGGGTGGTGAAGGCTGTCGGGGCTATGCGAACAGGGGTCATCAATTGTGATGGAAGCATGGGTTTCTGCTGGCTGATGGAGGCGGCGAATTGGGGAACGTAGCTGAGTCACTAGGATAAAGACAGTATAAAGTCCAGCATTATTATCTGTAACTATACTAACTAGATAAGAACTTATTTTGTGTTTGTTTTATTACCAGTGTTGATTTCTACATCATGGCTGGTATGTGATGATGATTGAGGTTTCCACTGCTCCAGGAAATGAGGTGTCCATTTTTTTTTCTTCGTAGCCCTTGTTCTTTCTAAATTCTCATTAGATCTTCTCTCCAGCTCCTCATCGCTCCTCTTTGCTCCTTTTGTCCATTCTCACAGCTCTCTGGGTGCACCACCTGCAACAAGGGAAGAGATCCCAACATAAGCAATTCTCAGGGCCAACATCAAACTTTCACAAACTTTACATTTCTGATTAAAGACAGCTCGCCCACATCCAGATTTATTCAAAAACAGAAGTTGTAGACTGACCTGTGTGACAGTGCGTAGGATCTGTGGGTGCAGTCAGAAGCGATCCCTCTCTTCATCCTCAATCCCAGAGGACAGCTTCCTCTGGGTGCAGATCCACTACTGCCTCTTGACCAAGACCGGCCGGATGTACAGGATCAAGAGACTGAGGGCAGAGAACCAGGTAATGCTCGTCTGCCACATTCAACACAGAGGGCAGAAGCAGTGCAAGTGTTTCACAGAGCATCCCTATTTGATACAAGACCATTACCAGCAACCACAACATAATATCAGTCGCGCATGCTGCAAGTACCTTGGTGAGTCTGGCTGGTGATGCTGATGGATGGTTTCTTGGCAGTGACAGCTGTGCTGGAACACCTCCTCTTCGCGACCAGCGCGGCCCCCGAACCCTGCTCAGCTTCTGTACTTGCATTGCCTGAGACAATTTGTTGCCTTACCTGGCGGAAGGAGGAAAAACAGATCAAACTCACTCCTTCCCAGACAAACGGTATATCCAGTATAAGCATATATGACACAAGATCACAAAGCCATGCACACAATAAAAGTGTTTTGTGGCATACTTTTGAAGAAATATATTATTACATTATTTAAGATTTACAAATAGATTAATGTGTAACAAAACATACTATACTTGTCCTTTTCAACAAGTCAACCTCGACAAATTCCAACTAGCATGTATTAGAAATTATATCCAATTCAACTGTAATCCATATACCATACAATTCATCTATCACTCAAATAATGTTCAAATTCATCATCATATCGATAAATGAAATTAATCATAAATATGAAATGACTATAATTAGATTGGGAAGCACAAAACCAACAATAATGATCAGTTACATAATGGTAAAAGAGAAGAAAAGATGAAAGAAGTGTACTCACTGCTAAGAAGAGATCTTCACGAGCTGAGAAGGCCTTGATTGTCTGAAAACACAAAGAAGAAAAAAAACAACCCAAGATACATGGGAGAGGTGAGGGCGAACCACCCGGACACCATCGTTAGAGACAAATGGTCAAGGACAGGGTTGGAGGAGAGGAATTGGAACTAATAACAGGAAGGGGGGACAAGTAGGGACTGAGAGGTGAATGATAGAAACTGCTGAGGAGGGTCTTATTCAAACTCAAGTCTACTGATTGTACACCAAATTGTGCTGTTTTGTGTTAAAGTCAATGTGTGATAAGTATTCGATAAACTATACCTATACATTCCCTGAATATAACTTGCTTTGGAAGAGTAAACTGTAGTTGCAGTCTCTATCAAACAATGATCTGGTGGAAATACTGCAGTTTGAACTTTGTTATTTCAAAACTTTGTGTCTGAACAGACATAACCGTCAATAAGTTTTACTGAAGTAAAAGTCAGCTCCAGCATTAAGGATGATAAAACAGAGGTTTAAAACAATTTGGATTAAACCACAGTAACCAGTAAAATTTACATTTCAAAGGCTGCTTCTCCCTTAAAGACTACAGAGTATGACTGGAAACTAAGCATTTTCAAAATAACTGTATGATATCTAACAATGAGTAAACATCTATTTATTCCCTGATACCACTGACACCTGATCCTTACTGGTTTTGGATGTGGCCCAATCACGACTGCCATGTACTGTATCTAGGCAACAAGGGTCCAATCAAGGTGGCTGAGATGTTTGGATAAATCTGAAAGCTGGTTTGGCTGGCAGGATGGGTTCAATAGTTCATTTGAGTAGGGGCTTGGAAATGCTTTTAGCTAGCGGTCATCTCCGTTTGGTATTAGTCCTTTTACAGATGCAGAAGCAAGAAGTAGCAGACCAGATGATGAGTCTTGTCCAATAGTCACTGTACACACAAATCCACAATTCTGATTTTAATGTTCAGTTGTGTTTAGGGGCAAGAAACTTCTTGTGGAGAGTCTCAAAGTAACAAGAATCTGTGCAGTAGCTATTGTGAGGGACCTAAATGGCAAGTCCTTCTTCAGTTCACATAAAAACCGTCAAGCCCACTGAATCCAGATAAAAGCTGTGGCCTCTTTGAAAACTCATTTAGTATCAAGAAGGGTATCTGCTGGAAAATCTGAATCCCAGAGATTAGCAAATCCAAAATGTCCGTGTACATGCATGTTAAAAGCATATTTGGATTCATCAGCCACGTTTAATGAAATGTCCATTGTATTAATGTTTCAAGTGGGTTAAAATGTCTCAAAGTGAAAACAATATAGAAAACTATTCAATTGTTGGGAGGGGTTTCACAACAGCCTTGACTTGATGTGAGGCACACTTTTCTAGAGTTGTCTCTTCTCCAGGTTGATTTAAGATCAGAGTTCACATAAGTGGAGTGAATGGGCTGGGAGAGGTGGGCCACATTGACTAGCCAGCCCCTTCTCTTGCCACAGCCATATAGATGAAAATGTGGCACCTTTGTTTGCCAGGGGGTGACTCCCTCTGCCGGGTGCAGCCTCGGGGGCTGAGCTGTCGACCAACTCTGGATTCTTGGGGACAGTGGAACAGGTGCAGCAGTGGCAGTGAGTGGTAGTAGTAGTAGTAGTAGTGGTAGAGGTGAAAGTAGTAGTGGTGGCCAGAGGTGGTATGCAGGTGACCAATAGGGGCAATGGAAGCAAGCACCTTTATAACTCGAGCAATCATTTGGGGTTTAAACATCAGCCACAATTGAAAGAAATACCCTTGCTGTTTCTGCCTATGACAGTGCCAACAAGGTTTCAAACAGCCAAATAAAAAAAAAGTAACTACACACATTCTAATACTTGTGAAAAAAGGGCTCACTAAGCTGTCGAATTAAAATATTTTTTAATGTAAGCAATTTCCAACAAAAGACAAATAATCAAATGACCTATAGTCTGTGTATCAGGTTAATAAAACTATGTGCCAATCACAGAAATACAACTAAAGGCTCCAAATGGGTCCATCCATCCCAGTTTAAGCCTACTGACACCTTTGAGGACCAAGATGATTCATGATTCTTCAGGTGCCTTACCTCCTCACTGGTGTCTGGAAGCTTCTCCCGACTCTGCCATGGCACCGTCCTTCACCTGCCTGCTTAGTGTGAAATATACATATCCAAGCAAAAGAGAACAGATGGAAGACTGTTAGGTGGAGATTTGAGAGGATAAAGTGTTGTTTTTTAATTTATTTTTAACAACAGGTAAAGAGAGCTATTCAAATGTAACTGCAATTTGTAATTTCATAGAGGCAATAAAACACCCAAATTTGAACTTTTAATATATTAATATTACTTGAAATAAACTTGACTCTGATTTATGGATAAAAGAGTATCAACCTCACTAAAAATGTGGGCATGTAATTGTTATGTTATGTGTTGTGGTATCACTTCAATTACATGAAGTACTCCTAATTACAGTTAAACTGATTTAACATGCAAAGCGCAATATGTCGCCCAGGCTACATTTTACATTCATTTAAAACTAATGCGTTTCTAAAAATAGATGTACTTCCTTTTTAAAAACAGCCGAAGAGTTAAAAGTATTAAAAAATCTCGGTAACTACACTGAAACACAGAAACAGCAACAGATGATGCTAAAATAACTGCGCTAAGCGCATGTCACTTGATTGACAAAGTCACTGTAATTTCACAAATGCGTTGCTCTTAATTTTTTCAAAGTGAGTCGCGGAGAGGGTCAGGAATGCACAGCCACGCAGTCACTCCTTCAGACTACTGGTTCGTTCCAGACCAAGAAAGCGCTCAACGACAGCTACAATACCTGACTTAAAATGATGGCCCAGCCTCACCGTTGTCGCCCGCACATCCTCATGCAGCGCACAAGTGAACCGATCCACTCACTCCGACTAAAATTGCTTGGGTGAACTTCATGGCAAAGAGACAAATTGTGCTAGGATTAAAGAAAGCGCAGCATGGCTGGGCACTGCTGCTAAAGCGACTGCGTCGCAGCGGAACCCAGCTCTTCCCTCCCTCCCCCTCCTCCTCTCACGGAGACTACTCTCCTCTGAACATTCATGTCCGCACCCGGCTGTCAACAAAACTCGACGGTCCAAAGCCTCGCTGCTGTTTTACTGAGCAGCTGTATGAAAACACAGGCGGCACTGACAGCTAAAACCATCGACGGAGCACAGCCATGTTGCATGACTGAAAAAAAATGATCGTGTATTAAAAGGACCGCATCTTCTCAATACACCGGCGTCAAAGGGCAGTCTCTCGGCCGCCTGATGGGAAATTCAATACCAGCATCTCTTATGACATCACTGTACTGTTTCAGTAAACATTTGATATACAAACAATGAGCATTTTACTGTCATACACTTTCATGTGAACAAAATAAATAGCGGTGACTCCACTACAAAGCGAGTTTTCCCTTCGTATTATGAAATATTGAAAAAAATGTGTAAAGATGTGTCAAAAGGTATTACAGAATTCTATAGCCATGCTCAGTAATGTCTGTCCTAATTTACACCTGTGTATGGTTTGGGGGCACCAGAGATGTTCAACAGAGTTGTGGTCAGGTGACTATTACAGAGAGAGGTCTGAGGGATTTTGATAAGCCAGGTGTTTACTGTCTGTCGGTTATAAAATTTATTCTCACAGACATTGACTTCTTCAGAACGAGTGGTAATTCTATAGTCACTGTGGAGTTGATCCCTGTGTATGAATTGGTAAAAGATATATCTCAAACTGAATATTCCTACTTATTCACACCTCCACCTCTTAACTCACTTGCAAACTATATAGACTTTATTCCAGTCTTAAACCATCAATTATCATTTGGATACCTCATTTTGTTTTGTCATTACAGACTGGGCTGTCTTACTCTCACTTATGTAAGTCGCTTTAGACAAAGTATCTGCCAAATGAAAGTGTAGATCTAACTGCCTCTGTCTAGTGAGCTGGTTGCTAATCACCTTTTTGACTTATATGAGGCGACTTGTGGAAGAATGTCTACATTATACATCCAGTGACTACATTTCAATTAAAATGCTTGTTTTAAGCAAACTTTTAAATAAAATGTTATTAATAAAATACTATCAAGCATGTATTCCCATCAACCTGTAATACTGTCAACAGGTGCCACAAGAAATTTCATTTTAAATTATTACATCTTGAAAAATTGGAATTGGGTCCTGTTGTTGGTTATATGACAATCTGACGGCAAGCTAAATGTTAAATTTCTTAGCTTGAATGGCGCGTTCAGAGCATTGCTTTGCATGATATAGCTCTGGGAGCAAATGATCATATTTTTGTATAAAAGCTTTTCTCATAGAGGATGAAACCAAGTTCACGTGTTGCTAGATATGGCTTCAAATATTGTCCTTTGAGGGATTGGGCAGAAATTACAATTAACATCCACCAATCTGATACAGAGAACCCAGGGCGGCTGTGAAACTACTCTAAGCCAAATGACTTTGGCAAGAAATGAAACCACTTTTCATTAAATTGTTTCACAGACATGAAGTTAAAACAATTCATCTAAAAGAACCCCTATAGCACCAAACTTCTGCAATACTGATGTGCCTGGACTAGATGTTGAACAGCTAAAGTAGAGAATGCACTGTTGAGTACGGAGTATAAAGTAGATGTCTAGTAGAAACTTGACTATCAGTAGACACCCTGTTGCAGACTTATGTGTTATGAGACACAGATTTATTCGCATTTATCTTAACAGATCAGATGCATTTCAAGCCAAGACAGAAAACCAAGACCTGTGTTTGTCCTTTTCCTCCTCTTCCTGCCTGATCTTTCTCCTTCTATATTGCCCCCTCTCGGGATGGAGCATCAATGAAAGGTTTCTGGGGGATTTAAAAAGGAGCAGGAAATAGAATAGGAGAGATATTAAAGTAAGTTGAGGTCACTGAGGGTAAAGAGTAACACCACCAACAGGAAAATAAATGGCAGATATAAAGCCATTGTAGTTGTCTGTGGCGTAACTTAATTTAAGGTAAACCCATTTCTTAGGAACTGAGATTCTTAGGTAAGATGTGAATACACATGGTTGTTACAGATGTAAAAAATGGTGGTGTATCAACTTATAAGAAACTGACCTTGGTGACTGTCTCCATCAGCAGTTGTGTTCTCTCAGACATCTCTCTTTTTGTAGTGGAGGCTTTTGGGGTTCCTTTGAATCCTCAGCCTGATCCTCTACTGTCATGTCCTGTGCTGTAGTGAGAATCTCTTCAGGTTTCTCTTCCTAAAGAAGCGAGACAACAAACAACATATTATGCACTCAACAAAAAAACATACATACTGCTTTAAGTAATTTTCAATAATACACACACAATTTTATACAGTATTATTGGTATTCTGGGGCAAATCCATCCATTACAAGTGATGCTTGACGTACAACTACAAATACTTTTTGCAGCTCTTGTGAATGATCCTCACACTGTCAACACCTTCAAAGGTGTCTTCACAATAAAGTCTTGAGTATGTGTTGCCAGTATCTTTATGGTGTGTTTCAATAGCACAGATGTAGAGCTGGGACACTGCCAGTGAAGGAGTTTCAAATGGGCAATAGGCTCATGGTGGGCTAAGAAAGTTTTACCTTTATTACAGAAATGTTTTCTGAAATTTTCCTGAAAAAAACATAACCAACAGCACAACTGACGAACCAATTGATCCTTGTCTAGAGAACGGGATGCACCCACCAAATACCTCCACCAATACAGAAATAACAATGTTGCCAATTTGGGTGCTACTGTTACATTAAAACCATTTCAGTAACCTTAGATATGATGAATTGATTATTGGACATCAAATGTAAATATAATATGCACTATAAACATCAGTTAACACTAAGAAAACTGCAGTTCTGGTGACAGGCAAGAGACAGGGTGCTTCTTTTTGTAGTCAAGAGTCTGAAGATACAGTTGTGCACCAACAGCTTTTGGTTCAGAACAAATGAATGTGACAGAAAGCAGCACCTGCCTGACTAATATCATGTGAATGACAAGTTGATAAAGAGGCAATATTATGCATAGCTGACTGCCACTGTGCTTAAACTGCAGGCACAGGGAGCCAATCACAGGTGAACAAATATAGCTGTGCCTGTAACACCTTTAAATGGTGTTCATATAGTGAATGGATGGCGTTCCTGTTGTATGATGACTAACTCTCACTATGTCTACATAATGGGCTCTGATTACAGTTACTAAGCACCCTATGTCTTGTACCTGTAGTTACACTTATGTGGATCTGCATTCAATTTATTATACCATTTTCAAAAACTAATCAGTGTTTTCTATTTGTATGGTGGGTCATTAGTACTTTTTTCTCTTTTTAGTTTGCTCAAATAGTAAATTTCACTCTAATGTGATTTATTGGAGCGTATGTATGTCAAGGGCTGCAGAGGGAAGGTTCTTTTAGACCCTTCTCAGGTAGAGATTTCCTCTTGAAGAGATGAGGATGTTGGAGGGACGTGGTGGGGACCCAGAGTCGATTCTGGGAAGAGGCACCACCTCAGAGGTAAGAGGAGTGAGTGGTCTATACTGCGCTGTGCCATACGTTCGTGAATATCGTGGATGTTGAACAGGCACAGGACTAGGTGTGCAAATGAAAACGCTGATTGGACGATGGCGTAATGGGGGTGATGCGGATCACGCAGTGTGTGATGGTGTGTGACAGTAGTTGAGTATGTGTGTAATCGAAGCCGTGAACATGGTGTGATTGATAACGGACGTGCACCATTCCCGTTATGAACGCCATTTAAGGTACGACGCAGCTATGTTGTTCACCTGTGTTAACACAATAACCTGCGATTCGCTACGGTAACGGTCGGCAATGCGCCAGCGACGCTGTCATTCACGTGACGTGGCGCAGCGATCTGTCCGTCGTGCAGGCCGGTCAGGCGTGCGTCTTCCGGGCTCTTGACAAAGCACCTGTCTGCTGTCGCCAGAGGCTGCGGGCCCTGCTGGTGTGATGTTTATAGTGCATATTTGATGAACCTCGGCATGGGTTACTGGATGGTTGGTAACAGTGGCGCAGGTGGACGTGGTGGAGGTATTTGGTGGTGCATCTGTTCTCGCGAGGATCAGTGATTTCGTCGCTGTGCTGACGGTCGCTGTTTCGAAGAATTCGGCGGCAGAACAGCAGCTGACCGCCGGCTGGCGCCGCGGCGTACGAACTGCGCTGGCGGCAGACCATGGGTGCCGGCAGCCACTCAGGAACTGCCGAAGACGCGCTGAAGGGTGTGTTGACTGATGTGGATCACAAGCTTCTCAAAAAATCATTGGCTCAGTTCAGCCACCATAATGTTTAATGGATGGTTACTAAAACTGTGAACTACTGTGGCAGGTATATTGTGTGTGCATTGCTGAAAGCGGGTTTTCGCGCTGTTTTGTTGATTACGCAATATTGCTCACTCTTTAAAGAAGAAACCTGGAAAGGTCACCGCAACACGGATAATTTGACAGAGATCGGGCTGATTCGAAATCTGAAAGCCTCCTGAAAGGATAATAGGCGTACTGCTGATCAGAGATGATCATTCTATGAATGATGCACTCGGCCTTCCCATCCGTGAGCCACTGGGGTCAGTTCTGGATGGGCCGCTGCTGGGTGGTGCGCGCTGAACCGTCTCGTGGCTGCCGTTGCGGTGAGTGGGCCACGCCGGTGACCTCAACTGCTGGGCCTGCGCCATTCATCCGGAGACGCCAGAGGAGAGATCGGTGAGGGAAAGAACGAACTGATGGGCACTCTGGTCATCCGTTGGCTGTGGTCGTCGTGCCACAACACGCCAGTCTGCGGCGGGGATGTCTGCAGTGATCAAGCTCTGAACATCTGCTGATCTGGGCTTTTATCAGCGTGCAGGTTAAAGCGGGCGGGGTTCTTTGATGGTGTTTAATAACCGTGTCTGTGAGGCTGGTGTGAAAGGGAATGGTTCGCGAAGTCATTTGGACTGTTCTGTCAGGTGGTGGACGTGTGCTGCAATCCTGAGACAATGTTGGTCTGGCCATGACGGTTTCATCCTGAAAAGCTTTATACAGGCTGTGATCATTGAAACAACCAT
>BRZM01004422.1:0-15860 GCA_033238685.1 Lates japonicus
CACAATGTTTAATCAATATGGTCTGCCACCTGGAAATGATGACTGCTCCTCTCGGACCAAACAGGTTGGAGTCAGGGGAGTTGATAAGGGGTTAGACAGGGATGTTTGCTAAAGCTAAGCACACAGTCCTGTATGCTTCCCTCCACCTACAGTAAGGAGCAGAGATTTATTACCATGCAAATGACAACCCACAGTGCATGCCAAGGACTTAATTACATGCCAACCTATCAGAGGAGTTACATGACAAAATAGACTTGGCATTGGCAGGTTAGGATGGAATCAGGAGGAGGAAGATTAGAGGAAGAGAGAGAAAGGTGTTTGTATTGGTGCTGCTTCAACTGAGAATATTCCAGTAATGGTCACAAACATTCAGAGTTAAGTCTGGACACACACACAGCCACACAAAAATACACATCAGACAGGTTAGCCTGCAGTATTGTTATTGCATCCAGTATTACAAAGAAAGACAATAAGTATATTGTCTGTTTTATTGCCTCTGTTGCCTTTCCCTCACCAGTTGGAAATATCTAAACTGTTTATATTACAGCACTTCTTTTGCTGAATGTTGGTTATTGAAACTGGCAAGGACGAGAACTGTCAATATAATGAGACAATATTCACACCCCCTGCACTCAGTATACAATACAGAGAAAACAGGGTAGCAGAGACATCCCAGAGCAAACAAGAATTTCACTGCCATTGTGCAAAAGGGAACTTACCTCTGCAAAAGAAAAGAGGGAATAAAGCATACTTTATATTTCTCTTACGGGAAGAGCAGAGAATGTCCTATAAATCCTGATCGTGACAGCCGTGTAAATATTTATGTTCACAAGCCAGGCTGAGACTAACAGCAGAGGACATTGTGACTGGGGAACTGGGAATGTAGCTATACCCTGCTCAGCACGTTAACTCAATATTCATCTCCCTCCCTCGCTCTATTTCTCCCAGTATCATCCCTGCTGCAGACCACACATGTATATTCATTACTGACCTCTGACTGTCTCAACCGTGGAAGGCGTGAGCCCCCAAAGGCCGGTGTGACGGCGCCGTGAAACCCGTCACAAGCGCGCAACGGCGGCTCCGCGAGAGGCTTTAGTGTGTCGTGAAAATGAGAGGTAATGAATGCAGATGCGAGTGCGAGCTGTCTGGAGCGGCCATTTGTATCTTTGTTTGCTTCTCTGTAGTTCTGCCAGCTCTCTTTAGGGCAAGTGACTTGTGCTGTGGGTGGACGGAGGAGGGGGTGACAACATGGGAAAGGACATGATTTGGTAGGCTGCTGGGGATGCTGGGGGGGTGGTGGGAGGTAGCGCTAGAGACAGGGTGGCAGTTGGTGTGAAAGCCACTTTTTTGTCTTTGTTTCAGAATATACTGATTGGTATCCTGGAGGGGATATGGGAGGATAAAAATGGATCATTTACAAGCAGTTGTAATGGTGTTTATGTAAGTGGAGACAGACATTTGGAATGATTTTAATAGGCGTGTGTGTGTGTGTATCCAGCTGCAACTGTGAAGGAATATTTATTTTTTGAAATTTTTTGGTAACAGTGCCAATACAATACCCGAGTGTCGGCACTGATACCAGTACTTCTGCCTCGGCTGTACTTTAGGGCTAATTGGGAAATGTTAGCAAACACACTAAGCTTTTAGCTCAAAGCACCACTGTGCCTAAGTACAGCCTTTACAGTGCTGCTAGCATGGCTGTAGTCCCTTAGTTTTGTGTGCTGTTTAATAAGCCAACACCTCACCTACAAAAGTCTTTAATTTTATCTTAAAGCAGCTGTATGTGAACACAGTCTAAAACTAGTAAATGACTATTATTAAATTATTATTTAAATCAGGATAAACGTAAACAAAGACAAAATAAATTAGTGATCTGAAGAGGCAGTGCCAATTTGACACTTCTGACACTTTTTGATGGGTACACAAGAGGCACTCAAGTTTGATATCCAGCCCTATATACGTTGTGTGTGTGTGTGTGTGTGTATGTGTGTGTCTTTGTGTGTGTACTAATTCTTCATTGCCAGGGCAGGAATTTTGAAAACAATCTAGTACGTGTAGTTTGGCAATGGCAGAATGTGTGCGTGAGTGTTTGTTTTTGTATAAGTGTGTTTATGTGTGTGTGTATTAGTGTGTGTGTGTTGTGTGTGTGTGATAAGGTGGGATGAGGTGTGCTGTGGGGAGACAGAAGGAGTGAATGACGGCAGAAAAATGTCTGCAGATGGATGCTGAAACAGCCATACATCCTCATTAGACCCCCTGTCTCCCAGCGGCCAGAAAGTCCCCTTATCTCCCACACACAACACACACGCACTAATACACACACACATAAACACACTTATACAAAAACAAACACTCACGCACACATTCTGCCATTGCCAAACTACACGTACTAGATTGTTTTCAAAATTCCTGCCCTGGCAATGAAGAATTAGTACACACACAAAGACACACACATACACACACACACACACACACAACGTATATAGGGCTGGATATCAAACTTGAGTGCCTCTTGTGTACCCATCAAAAAGTGTCAGAAGTGTCAAATTGGCACTGCCTCTTCAGATCACTAATTTATTTTGTCTTTGTTTACGTTTATCCTGATTTAAATAATAATTTAATAATAGTCATTTACTAGTTTTAGACTGTGTTCACATACAGCTGCTTTAAGATAAAATTAAAGACTTTTGTAGGTGAGGTGTTGGCTTATTAAACAGCACACAAAACTAAGGGACTACAGCCATGCTAGCAGCACTGTAAAGGCTGTACTTAGGCACAGTGGTGCTTTGAGCTAAAAGCTTAGTGTGTTTGCTAACATTTCCCAATTAGCCCTAAAGTACAGCCGAGGCAGAAGTACTGGTATCAGTGCCGACACTCGGGTATTGTATTGGCACTGTTACCAAAAAATTTCAAAAAATAAATATTCCTTCACAGTTGCAGCTGGATACACACACACACACGCCTATTAAAATCATTCCAAATGTCTGTCTCCACTTACATAAACACCATTACAACTGCTTGTAAATGATCCATTTTTATCCTCCCATATCCCCTCCAGGATACCAATCAGTATATTCTGAAACAAAGACAAAAAAGTGGCTTTCACACCAACTGCCACCCTGTCTCTAGCGCTACCTCCCACCACCCCCCCAGCATCCCCAGCAGCCTACCAAATCATGTCCTTTCCCATGTTGTCACCCCCTCCTCCGTCCACCCACAGCACAAGTCACTTGCCCTAAAGAGAGCTGGCAGAACTACAGAGAAGCAAACAAAGATACAAATGGCCGCTCCAGACAGCTCGCACTCGCATCTGCATTCATTACCTCTCATTTTCACGACACACTAAAGCCTCTCGCGGAGCCGCCGTTGCGCGCTTGTGACGGGTTTCACGGCGCCGTCACACCGGCCTTTGGGGGCTCACGCCTTCCACGGTTGAGACAGTCAGAGGTCAGTAATGAATATACATGTGTGGTCTGCAGCAGGGATGATACTGGGAGAAATAGAGCGAGGGAGGGAGATGAATATTGAGTTAACGTGCTGAGCAGGGTATAGCTACATTCCCAGTTCCCCAGTCACAATGTCCTCTGCTGTTAGTCTCAGCCTGGCTTGTGAACATAAATATTTACACGGCTGTCACGATCAGGATTTATAGGACATTCTCTGCTCTTCCCGTAAGAGAAATATAAAGTATGCTTTATTCCCTCTTTTCTTTTGCAGAGGTAAGTTCCCTTTTGCACAATGGCAGTGAAATTCTTGTTTGCTCTGGGATGTCTCTGCTACCCTGTTTTCTCTGTATTGTATACTGAGTGCAGGGGGTGTGAATATTGTCTCATTATATTGACAGTTCTCGTCCTTGCCAGTTTCAATAACCAACATTCAGCAAAAGAAGTGCTGTAATATAAACAGTTTAGATATTTCCAACTGGTGAGGGAAAGGCAACAGAGGCAATAAAACAGACAATATACTTATTGTCTTTCTTTGTAATACTGGATGCAATAACAATACTGCAGGCTAACCTGTCTGATGTGTATTTTTGTGTGGCTGTGTGTGTGTCCAGACTTAACTCTGAATGTTTGTGACCATTACTGGAATATTCTCAGTTGAAGCAGCACCAATACAAACACCTTTCTCTCTCTTCCTCTAATCTTCCTCCTCCTGATTCCATCCTAACCTGCCAATGCCAAGTCTATTTTGTCATGTAACTCCTCTGATAGGTTGGCATGTAATTAAGTCCTTGGCATGCACTGTGGGTTGTCATTTGCATGGTAATAAATCTCTGCTCCTTACTGTAGGTGGAGGGAAGCATACAGGACTGTGTGCTTAGCTTTAGCAAACATCCCTGTCTAACCCCTTATCAACTCCCCTGACTCCAACCTGTTTGGTCCGAGAGGAGCAGTCATCATTTCCAGGTGGCAGACCATATTGATTAAACATTGTGTTTAGTTTTTATGAATGTATTTAAGGGAGAGCTGCTGCAAATGAAGCTTTCGGACAACTGACTGCTATTAATCCTGACGGTGCATTTGGAACCTTGTATTTATTTGTTCCTGCGAGCCTTCTGCCATCCAGTACAGAGTCATTTCCTTTTGTCCACTTTATCAATTGAGGCTCATCTTTCCTGGAGATCCCTGGCTCTTGCCCAACTATCGCTTATATACAGTGTATCAGTCAAAGCCACAAAGAAGAGGCCAAGCCAAAATGTGTGTGTGTGTTACGTGCAAGCATGTGTATATTTTTGCCCCTGTACACACACAAACAGTAAGCCGAAGAGATGAGGCGTTTGGGGCAAGGGTGTGTGTGTGTGTGTGTGTGTGGGTGTGTGTGTGTGTTGGGGGGGGGGGTGCAAGGTGATTACATGTGTGTGTTTTGAGAGATGGATGAACGGAGTAAAGATTGCACTCATCTGTCGTGGTACAGTGCTCCCATCAGGTCTAATGAGTGTGCCGGGGTGACCTCAGTCTCATAGGTTCACAGGCCTGATTAAACATCGTCTCCGAGTCAGCTCAGGGGATGCCGGGCAGACCAGCACCGGCTCCCCGCTCTCCCCTTCTTTGCTCCCCTCCATCGTCCTAATGGCTCCTTCTGATCTAACCCCATTTATCTCTATCTCCCCCCCCACCCACACACACACAACCTCTATACACACACACACTTCCTCACCCCTTCCTACCCCCTGCTTCACTCTACCACTGATACTCCCTTTGTTTGACTGTCATCTGTCTTTGTTAATACTCGTTCTCTTGACTTGTGTGTGTTTGTAGCTTATATGTTCGACACCCACGTTTCCTTTTGACTGTCATCAATAAATGCGCGTGTGCAGTTTATGAGCTAGCGAAACCCGACCCTTTATTTTCTTCGACTACCATCTTTCTATGTTTATTCTGCGCTAGTAAGCCATAATGAGGCTGAGGTTGAGGGATGATGATTAACTGCAACAGGATCCAGGAACTGGCGTAACTCATGATAAGACAGCTTTCTGCGGAGACTTTGATTTATTTGGCTGTAAGGTGCAGAATATCGGCTGCTCTTCTGAGCTGGAGGCCGTGTGGGGTCACGAGTCGGAGACATGCAGTTAAGACGCAGCCAGCTAGTGCATTTTAATCTTTCTCTCTTCACTTTGATCTCAGTAACTTCAGTCGAAGCTTGCTCAAATCATCACCAAGACATTTTAAAGGGTTGCAATTAGGGCCAAATAGACTGCCATTTATCAAGCTCCTTTCATGTCCACCATTTTATTTTATGAAAGCAATCGATTGTCTCTGTGGCATGGAGGCGCAGCCCAACCTCTGCTTGTACTCCTAGGTGAAAGCAATGAGCACAGTCAGGCCATTGCTCCAGCAGTGAGCGAGAGAGATAGAGAGTGATGTGGCTGGCTGGAACACCATGACCGACACTTCTTTCACATTTACACCAGAGTAATCAGACAGCCCAGTCTGGTAAAAATATAGCAGCTAGTCAAAATGCCAGGGGCGCCGGGCATCTGTGTTTGCTTTCGGGGTGGGGCTCGGCAGTTTGAAGGGAGACCGAAGAAAAGAGGGAGGAAAACAGACAGAGGTCAAGAGAAGGAGAGAAAAGGATGGAGAAAGAGATAGCAGTGAGGGAGCAAACAAAACGAGTGCCACAGTTGTGTGTTGTTTATTTACGGTTATGTGTTATTTAATCACCACTCCAGAGGAGTGCTCAGCTCCTTTGCAGACAGACGGGAAGGGAAAGACATGTGGCCGACTTAGACAAAGAGAGAGGGAGGCAGCACACACTGAGTACGAGCACTCACACACGCTAGCACACAGACGACGGGGATTTGCTCATCATAGCAAAAGCCTATTCAGAAAATGATGTACAAAATGAGCTTCGTTCATCAATACGTAAATCCTCAAGCTATGTGATGAAAGGTATTTAATACATAAAATATGCATGCATTCTTTAAAGATTTGGTCTGCAGGAGATGTGTGTTTTTTTGTCGTGGCAAGTATTAAAACAGCCTTTACATGCATATTTATTAGCAGCCTATATTAATGGATTAATGAGACGAATACGCACACACATACACAAACAAGCAAATTATCTCATATTCACATATGTGGATACACACACACACACACACACATACACCTGAGACACACAGAAGCAGAGCAGAGCTCCAGCAGTGCGGGGCAGGAGAGGAGGCTGCAGGGCCCTGACCACATAATCATCTCCTAGAGAGTGATCATCAAGGCCTCCAACATCACTGCACAAATACACCAACCCTGGACCCCCTGGCATGAGGGGAAGGGAGGGAGGGGTGAAGACAAAGAGTGTTTACAGGAAAAAGGGAGGGAGAGGGGAAAAATAAAAAGAGAGGGGAAAGGAGGGGGGAGAAAAAGGAAATTAAAAAGTGGGAAGCAGAACGAGAGAGAGGGAAGAAGGGCTCTGTGTTTACAGGGGGAAGATGGAAAATTATGGAGAGGGGAAGAGAGAACATAAAGCACAGGATTATGCAGAGAAAGAGTGAAAGACAGAAAGGGGGGAGGAAGAATAGATAGATGCTATGTTGACAGGGAAGGGAAAAGGAGAATTAGAAAATTAGGAGGAGAGACGGATGGGTTAGGTAGAGGGGGAGCGAGAAAATTGGGAAGGGAAAGAGGCAAGAGTAGAGAGTGAGAAGGCAAGATGGGGGGTTTTCAGGAGAGGGGAGAGGGAAAAGGAAATAGTGAGAAAGAGACACTCAGAAAGAGAGGGACAGGAAAGAATTAGAGGTGAAAATGGGGCTGCATTGACAGGAAAGGGCCAAAGAGGAAAGGAAAGTAAAAACAGGATGAGAGAAAGAGCATAGAGGTACAAGAAAGAGGTGGGAAAGAAACATAAAGCGAGAGACAGAAATAAGGGAGAGAGTGTATCTGTTTGCCACGCATGAATGTACAGCAACGTTGCCCTGGAAACGCCAGCCACTTGGATTATGAGCTGATTAGTTGCCCTCCTCCTTGAGCCCCCACCCCACAAACTGGGCTGCCTCCACTCAACAGGGTGTATAAACGCTACCTGGGACACGGTCTGATGAACACTCCCACACACACACACATACACATGCCTGGAGTCTACATTCAGACACATACATACAATAAACTCAGTCTTTACTCTTGGTTGCCCATTGTATTAACTGTAGCCAATACCTTTCCGCGTCAACATCTCAATCTTTCACTCTCCGCTGGACTCTGCCTCTCTGCCTCTCTGTGTGTGACGTGGCAGGGTGCTAATCTCGCCCCTTATCTTTGCCTGCAGCTCTGCTCACATTCCCTTCTCCACAAGCACCTTATCTGCCATCACTGTCAATCAGAGCAGATCGGGCTACCTACAGCTGAGTCCGCTCGACCCCATTCCTTCCCTCGCCCCCGCCAACCAGCCTCCCTACATGTCCATTACCAACACTCGTGCAACGTGCACCCTCCAGCCCACAGAATCTCCCACACATCTTCCTTGTACACATGCAAGTACACGTGCAAACTTAAGAACTACCACCTAAACCGCCAGCACTGGCATATTTTGTGCAAGTTTGCCTTAAACTGACTCACTCTTCTGGCATCTGTCTCGCACAGTGACCACAAACACTTTGTCAGAACCCAATTAGCACATTTGACCACTAAACTCTGCATCTGTACCAGCTAATTAGCAGATCCGTTCTTGTACCTGCTCATGGCAAAAAACAAGAGTGAAATTTAATTTTGATTAAAATTTTCCTCAAGGGAAAGGAACCAAAGTGCAGCGGTAATTCAGATGTAAGCACTGCAGCAAACAGTTCTTTTGTAATTGCCATTTACAGCACATGTATGACAGGGTCACCACTGAAAATAGGTTTGCTTTTATTGTCACTTTTAGAGGGGAAGAAATATTCAACTCTAAGTATTTTTGTGTTGCTTGGGCTAATGAAACATCTAGTATTGCAACCTCTAACCCTGCCATCATCATGTTTTATAATAATGACCCATGAGTTTAATGAGAAAACTAAGTGAAATAACACCACATTTCCATGATATTAAATATTCCATGGTATTAAATATTTTGATTAGGGATACTTGGCCATCATCAGAATGTTAACCTTGTCATTAGTGTTATTACATTTACATTTTAATCCATATGTCTTTTGTCCAGTGCATGCTTGGAAAGGCCCCAACACAGTACCCACGGTACAAACTAGTATACAACAGGAATGGAAACATGAATATTTTGTTGATATGGTACAATGAAGAAAAAAGAAAAAGAAACACTACTTAATGCTTTTTCATAGCTGAGCATGTATGTACTTAATACAGCAAAGAGTCAAACAGACTTGCGAGTGAATACACACACTCTAGCCCATTGGCACTCTCCTCCAATCAGGCAGGGCCAGTGGCCTCCCACCTGTGATCACGCTGCGAAACCAACCCATCTAAATACTGTGCACACAGCCCACATTCACACGCCCACCCACTAATCAGAAGCACTAATCTAGACTGTCGGCATTTTTGGTTCACAAGCCTCACCATGAGGGCAGCCACAAAGCAGGTACAACAAAAGGAGGAGAAAAAAAATAAAATAGCACAAATCCCTTTTGGGCAGGTTTAATATTTTTAGGCGAGGGCACTTTTATGTGGGGGCAGGTGTGCTCTGACTCCCTAATGCTGAAGTAATTGTAGATAATGGAGTTTTAAGGACAGCTGCTGATGCAGGTTTAAGTAGGATTTGGGTAGAGATTTATGGTGGAGGGAAAATGGGCGGACGGGTGGAAAAGTTGGAGAGGTGCGAGCGCGAGGGAGTGAAGGAGGAGGTGGGAAAGGAGATGTAGAGGTTGGGGGAGGGGGGGGAGGGGGGTCTGCCTCAGCTTATCCCAGCAAAGGTGAGAAGCAGGGGGAATGTGGGGGGGGGGGATATGGCTCTATCTTGCAGAAAAAGCTCTGGGATTGAGAGGTTAAAAAAAAAGAAGAAAAAATTAACTCATCTATAGTTTAGTGTGAAACGAGAGCCCGTCTGGCCCAGTGCTTCTCGAGAAAAGGGGGTTATAGAGGGCACAAGCTGGATGACTAATTGGGGAGGATATGAAATGAGGCTTGACTCAATCTACACCCTTGAATCAACTCTGCCCTACAGTATGCATCAAATGGGCTCCCTAAGTGGTGCTTTTCCATTGATTATAGCCTTTCAATGTTACGCTCCAACTCCTTGTTGGAGAAATTTGACAGAAAAAAAGAGAGAGGAGGATCTAAAGGGGGCAGTTGAAATACCGGTCAATACTTAGCAGGGGCAAAACCAGAAAAGTAGGAAAGCAGAGAGTGAGTAATATGATATAAACAGATATTCATGAAAGTGATTTGAGAAAAAGAGAGAGGGAGAGAGAGAGAGAGAGAGAGGACAAGGTGTGTAAAAAGTGCGTTTGGCTCGCCGTAAACGCAGCAGTGCGTGGCACTTCGCCTGGCATGGCACTCACACTTTATGAGGTGTGGAGGGGCCATCTCCCTCGCCTCTCTGCCCATTTTAATGATACAGTTTAAATGGAAAAGCTGGAGCTTCAGTCGGCACCAAGGACTCCACTCCCTCTGGTCTACACACACACACACACACAAACTTAGAAGGGCACACATAAATATATAGTCATACATGCACATCAGCATGATCTCTAGAAGTTTTTTTTTGTTTGTTTGTTTTTATTTCAATTACAAATTAAGAACCTTAACTTCTCTTCTTATCCCAGACAGGGATGGACAGAATTTACTTGGAAATCATCAAACCATCCCCTGAAACATACACCTTAATTTTAATCAAAATAATTTACCCTAACCTTAATCAAACTTAACATTAAGAAAAATTTGTAAATATTAGAAAAAAATAAATTAGTTATCTAATGAACAAAGGGCCTTTTTTCCATAGGAAAGTGTATGAACATCTGTAGTTTTCATAGGATATCTAAGAAGTGGAGCTAAGAGGCTGTAAGAGTAGATTGCTCACATTCCAACACACACACACACATATACACACTCTATACACCATTCGCATGCTGTACAGATGATCACAGGCCCAAGGTATAGCCTTGGATGAGACCCGGGAGCGACAGCGATGAAGCCAGGAGGTGAAACTGGCTGTCAGAGCCGTGAAGTCTCCTCAGATCTGCCCTGTGTGCCTGGCCACTGTACAGACAGAAGAGAAGGTTTTTACCCACACCCCTCACCTATCACTGTAACCTCTCAGAGGAGAACATACCGCAGTAATGCAATATTGATCTGACAATGTTGTGTGTGTGTGTGTGTGTGTGTCCCTGCATAGGTGTGTGTGTGTGTGTTTGGGTGTGATGTGTGTTCACCAGCCCTGCGTACAAGTGACTGAGCTGTGTGAAGTTTGTTGATGTGTATTGCATTGTTTGTGTGACTGTGGTATATGTGTGTGTGTGTGTGTGTGTGTGTGCGTGTGTATGTGATAGGGAGGCGGCTATGAGAGCGATGCATTAATAAGCAAGAGGAGAGGTGTTAGCCTTGGTGCTATTTCTGACACCTCGCTGTCAGAGCCTTCCTCTGCAGTGGCGGGCCTGACTGAACGGAAACTAGCGGGGGCCTGTGCACCCTCATTTCACCTTTCACTCCTCTGTATCGCTACCTTGTTCTCTCTCATTTTCCCTCTGTCTTGCCATCTAGCTGTCTATGATGAGAAAATGTTATATGAGTTATAATTGACACTTAAAACTTCTATTACCAAGTGTTTAGAAAATGTGAAATTAAGACTTTGAGTAAAGGTTAAATCCATAGTCTTAGTCTTTGATACATTTATAGAGATGCACTTTAAATAGTATAATAATGTTTTTTCTTTGCCTTTACATTGTAATGCTCATGAGTATCATGTTTTTCTGTTTATCAGACTGTATTTACAAATCCTTCCATTGAAAAAAATCCATTACAGTTAATTAATGCTGAATCCATGACAAATAATTACAGTCATAAGTTTCATAACAATATTTATGTATACTTCATTTCCTACTTCACTCAATTCTCATTTCATTTACTTAGGTTTTTCTTTTTGATTGATATCCCAGTGTTCCCCAAAGGAAGTGTTGATTGAGATAGCCAAACATGCCCACACAGTAGCATTACATTACTGTAGCTTTCGTAATAGAATGAATATTTTTCAATATTTTTGCTTCTATGATTTTGTCAATAGGCATGAAATAGGTAACTGCAAAAGTAAAAGTGGTACAATGCACCTTGTTCCTATAGTAAATACCTTAGTACATCCCCATTACAGTAATTCAAAGTTTCCCCAGTAGAGGTCAATGGTATTTTGAAATACAGGACAAACATGGTGTAAGAAAGAAGGATTAAAAATTGAGGAGGATTCATTCTCTATGTTCAAAATGCTACTTCCTATTTTTCTTTTCTCCTGACCCAGAGAACTTTCTTTTCCTGTTCATCTGAGTCAGTGTCAATTGTATCAGGTCTGCAGAGGATAATATTGTAGTGACATGAGGAAAGTAGACATGGCAGCAATCTGAAATGAGCAAGGCGGAGGAGAGAGAGAAAGTTCAGTTGTCTTTCTCTACTTGTGAGGACTTGACAAGGATGAGTTCACATTTTTTCTAGTCTGAATTGAAACAACACCCACATGCCTGTATGTTACATTGGGGGTGTAATGATTCTCAATCCATGGTTTGGTTTTATTTTACCAAATATCTATATCACAGTTTTGGTCTGGTCCTAAGTGGAATCAGTGGAATGGATGGGGGCACAACATCAGTCCAAATTCCCCTTGAATTTCACGGAAGTATCACTGTTCTAAGCTGTGGTGGAGAAATAGTAACAGAAAGAGAGAATTTAGTACTAAACAGGTTGTAACTGGAAGACCTCCTTGTGCAGGTAAAAGATCTCTTCCAAGGCCAGTATGAACAGGAGAATGAGAGCAATACCTGTTTTGGTGTTCATATATGGACATCTGAACTATTGGAACAGACTTGCAAAAAAAAAATCCTTTAATTTACACTACTGATTGACGTGACCTATGACATTATACTGAACCAACTTATTAACTGAGGTCTTAACATATTTTTACACTACAAATTTGCATCTTAATGCCTCCTGCAGTTTAACATCAATTAATCATCGATGGTTGATCGTTTCCAAAAATACCGATAGCCTCTAATGGCCTCCGTGCTGCATTTTGCAGCCAGTCTCTCACTGCGGGTACTCTTGATAGTATGGTTTTCTGCACAAAGGGTTTATGGCACATGGGGTACAGAGTCGCAGCTATTCCGCTGCTAACAGATAAAAAACAAAGTTATCTTCTGTAGTAAAGCGAAGGGAGACAACTTTGGAGTGGAAAAAGAGCAAAACAAAAGCAGAGGGATTATGAGAAGTGTGGCCTTCATGTTGAGAACATTAACCACAGCAGTAACACCTGAGATAGAGAGATTTGAGAGTCTTCAATCGTAGTTTCAGCTTTAATGCTGATTTTACTAAGAAATTACACTTGTTATACTTCACAGACAGATGTGTAAAAATAACAACCAGTTCTCACTCCAAAACCGAAAAGAAGAAAATTAAACTGCCCCTTGAAGAAGCCACAAATGCTTACTTCAAAGGTCTTTAAATTAAACTGGGTCTTACAAGAGAAGAAATAGAAGAACGTCATGACACACATCACACACAGACAATAATAATAAGTATCAATACGAGAGAGAGAGGTATTACACACACATGCACAGATAGTATAGTATATAGACTGACTCATAGCTCAGAAACAGCAGTTATTCCCAAAGTAACAAAACAGGTATCACTAATGGAACCACCCACACACCAAACATACTTTTATCACACACCACTCACAAACAAACACGCACGCACACGCTTGTCCCAGCCCACTTCATTGCTTGTTAGTTGCCACATTGGGCGGTTACAGCTTTTTTGTTTTTATGTCATGCTATGGACACAGTTCGGTTGTTGCTGGCTGTATTCATGAGGAGGCACCACCAAAATACCCACTTAACAAACTTCTTTCTGATTACAGCGTTTGACTTTCTCGCTGCTCCCCTTCTTCTCCCTCCTGTTCCTTTAATCAGCATGTAAACAAGCGCAAGGTCATTTTTCTAAACGAATGGGGTAGATAAGAGGAGTCGTGGCGTAGTTAATCCTTGACATGATGGAGTGTTTCTGTCCTGGTGATGCCTGGTGTTAATTATGCAAGAATGCACTTCCTCCTCATGCTCTCTTTCTCCCCTGTCTGATGATGACTCATCATTTGGCTCCTTTCCTCTTGCTCTCTTTCTTTTCTTTCCTTAGCCTCTGATCTCTCCCCTTCCTTTTCTTCCTCCCAAAAAATGTCAGACATCCAAGTCCAAGATATGCCTGTCCTTGTGTGCATATATGTTCAGTGTGTATCACAACATGTGGAGATCCTTTTTCGAATCAGCACAAGGTTTACACTGTCCATGTGTGATTAACTGCAGTGTTTGTTAACCCAGGCTGTAAGCCAGGGTGATTTGCTGAACCCCAGCAGCTTTTCTTTTTTACCCCTGTTTTGTCTTTCGAACAACGCGCGCAGATTGCCCGGATGTCTTCAGTGATTGCAACGAATGAATTCAGAATTGCAATGAAAGGCTACTAACCCTTACCTGACAGGGAGGCAGAAAGGGAGGGTGGGAGGAGGGAGGAGAGGAGAGGAAAGGAAAGGAAACTAGCAGGGGAATAAGAAAAGACTTAAAAACCGATCAGTTTTTCAACTGTGCTGTCTAAGTAAAAGCACAACAGCTTTTCTGTTATTACCAGCTCATTGCGATGTGTCAAAAACCTGTTTCTATTGAGACACATCACACCACCTAAAAACCAGATAAACCAGACATCTTTTGAATATCACAAATCCTTTAAACTAGATTCACACACCCTCGATCTTCTCAAACCGAATGGGCTGGAAGTTAATTACCTTAATCCGGCAAAGCATTTTGATGATTTTGAGTGAAAACTGGTCAAATATCTTTCGCTTTGGTTTGTTTTGATTTTCTCCAGCTCGTTATTGCCAAACACCGATCTTGATGCAGCGGAACTTTGATGTTTAATTGGTTTAGAATGTCACATTCAAGCGTGCAGCCCAAGAAAGACAGCGATCATCCAGCCGAGTAAAAGATCAAATCATCATTCTGAGGTGTGACAGCACCCAGGCCCTACTTCATCCTTCTCCGCTATTTGTCAGCCTCTCTCCTCTTTCCCCAGTGTAGCAGCAATGTATCAATGCTGTCCCCAATATTTACCAGTTCTGCCCTCACACAAAGAAGTGGATACCACGCAGGAGAAAGCATGCACGGCGGAGTCCCACTCCACCCGTCAGCTTAGGAAGATAGTGTGTGTCGATGTGGGTGGGGGGAAGGGTGTAAAGTAACTGCTCAGCTGCACAAGTTAAATACACATTGGGTTATCAAAACCCGAATTCAGTAAGGCCAATGCTCATCTTTCAAAGGTCATTGTCTGGTACATCTTCAGTATTTTTGTAACAAAAGGTCTTCCTCATTTTGTCAATCAGATGTATCATTTTAAAAGACTCTATAATCTTGTTTTTAATTTTCATTCATTCATTATAGAAGTCATTGTCACATGGGTGGAATTTTGATAATCTCATAGATTCCCCTCAGCCTTCACTGAATTTAGAAAGAATAGAATGCACTTTACAGATTTTGAATCTCATTTGTAGTAAAACCCAGAACTTCAGTTTTGTGACCGCAGTTTTGAATTCGTAGATCCATCTTTTCAATAAACTGTGAGGCTGTGATTTTCTCCACTCAAACAACCTGGGCACCAGCTCTAGCCCATCAGGCTGCAGTATACAACCAAGATCTAGAGGACAAATGGGTCTGGTTGTTGCCACCGAACCTCCAACCCTGCGGCCTTGAAAAGTGCTATCTCCTGCTCATCTGTCCAGTGCCCCTGGCCTGCCATCTTTATAGGTGCCGGTTAAGGGCTCTCTCACAATCAATCATGTTTGGTGCCCTGTCCACATTCGCCATTTTTAAAAAAAAAAAAAAGGGCTGGTGGTATTCCACAGTGTCCACCCGGCTGCCAGGATTAATATTTTCGCACTTCAAGGTTGAAAATCCCATCAGATGGAACAAAATTGGCTGCAGTCAATATTCAGGGCCACCAGCCACATATTAGGAGACAATGCGAAAAGTATCCTCGACAGACCTATTCACTCCCTCATCGGGTAGGATGGAGCCGCAGCGGTGCAGCAGTTTAGTAAATGCTTTATCCCAGGGGATAAGCAGTAATGGCCCTTTTTAATTTCTTTTTTCTAAAGCTGGCAGGAGAAAAAGAAAATGATATAGACGTAATTGGATGATGAGGGGAGAGCAGGGGAGTTTTAGCAGAGGTCTTCACGTCCAGTGC